>PVJC01022183.1:9834-27668 GCA_004026665.1 Murina feae | reverse complement strand
AGGATGTATGAGTGAACTGTAGGGCCTATAATGAAAACCAAGTATAGTTGTGTACTGGGGACAGATTTTAAAAGTAGAAGTCAGAAAAGAAAAAAAGATAAATGATAGTGGATAATTAGGCAGGTAGATAGATAGGTATTAAAACAGTGGAAGTAAGTAGAGAAGAATGTATGGCAAAGGTAGGATGAGAGAAAAAGAGAGAGGGAAGAAAAGTTATAAAGGGGGAGCTGGTAGAGCTTAAAAGGAGAATGGGAAGAAGGAAGGAATGGGGGAGGGAGCAAAGCAGATCAGAGGGAGGAAGTGAAGAAAAAAATTAAGGTGGGAAGGAAGGAAGGGAAAGGGGAAGGTGGGCAGGGATAAAAATAAAGGAAAGAAGGAATGTGGGAAGGGAAGGAGGGTAGTAGAAAAATGGGAAGAATGATGATGGAACAGAAGTAGGAAATAAGGAGGAAAGAAAAGTTTATAACTGATGAGTCAGTAGGAAAAGTGTTACATAAAGGAGAAAAATTGTGTGAGAGGAAGAAGCCAATAAGGAAGTCAAATACAATTGTGCATGAAGGGGATAAAATTAAAAAAGAAAGTTAATAGGGGTGACCAGGCTGGCAATTAGGGGTATCAGACAGACAGGCAGGCAGAGTGGTTAGAGCAGGCAGGCAGGTTAGCGGTTAAGAACCAGAGGTCCTGGATTGTGAGAGTCCCCAAGGACTCCATACTGGAGAGTGTGCAGGTCTGGCTGAGGGACGGTTCCCCCTCCCCCTGCATGCACAAATTTCGTGCACCGGGCCCATAGTATAAATCATACATCCTAATCTGTTAGTAAATGTGGTGGTCTGTATGTATATGTATAGGTAGAGATCCTGAGTCTATGTTATTTTGCATATATTTAATTTATGAAGGATACATTTTTTAATGTTTGCATATTTGTAAATGTGTACCAACAGGTGCACTGTAAAATAGTGATCACTTCTGCACAGATAAATTTTTATTTTAAAACTTAACTGAATAAAAATTCTGCTTTCCTAATATTCTAGTGAGAAAGATCATCCAAAGGCTTCCCCCTTCCTTCTCATGTGACTCAGTGAGGTGTGTTTCTAAAATTGTCTCTACCAAAGTGCCCATAATGGCAGAAAGAAAGAATGAGTGTATGTCAGCAGGACTTATTTTTAAACTTGTGTTTTCTCTTAAAAAATATATACATATACTAGGGGCCCGGTGCACAATATATTGTGCACTTGGGGGGTCCCTCAACCCAGCCTGTACCCTCTCACACTCTGGGACCCCTTGGGGGATGTCCACCTGCTGGCATGCTTGACCAGCCTGGGTGAGGGGCTGATGGCAGTTTGCAGGCTGGCCAAGCCCGCCCCACGCCACACCCGGCTCTGTAGCTGCCAGCCTCCATCTTGGCTGAGTTAATTTGCATACAGCCACTCTGATTGGCTGGTGGTCTGATTAGTCTTTTATTAGAGTAGATGAAGTTGGCTTTCTATTGCATTTTGTATAAACATAGTCCTTTAAGTTTCTTCTCACTGATAGAAATGGACTTCCCATGAGGCTGCAACAAGTAGGGCAGCACTTATAACACTAATCCACACATCACCAGAGAGACCCCAGGGCTTAGAAATTCCATGATGATCCAGGAGCTCAGCAATAAAATATTCACTGCCTCTTCTAACTTTTGTTTTTAAGTCTCTAAATACTTCTACTATTTGAAAATACTTTTAGAAAGTTTTCTCTCTGCACAACTCAGTTCTTCTAAGTCCAGCACCAATGTTGCTTTTTCCATTCTCCAGTTTCCATTAACAGGAAGTAACTGTACTTTCTCCTGAAAAATAATGAGCTAATATTCACCAAGATAATAAATTGTAAAGGAATTGAGGACTATGAAGTAAGACAACCAGAATGTATTGAATTTATATAATATATCAGCATGTTCATATAAATGATATTATTATGTTCGCATTAATTCCATGAGATTTATAGTGTTCTTAAATGCAGAAACATAAGCTAGATGTAGAATAACTTGCCCAGACTCATACAGCTAGAAAGTGGCCAGGATAAAAGTTGGAGTTTGTTTAGTTTCAAAATTCATGATTTTTATTACATATAGATCAGTTTTTTGGTCTCTAGCATTTGCCTCTCATAAGAGAAGAAAAACAAATAGGCCTATTACTACTAAAAATAGAAATGCTAATCAGTGTTGATTTTGTATGCTAGTATGTTTTATAAATGAATAAATCACTTTTTAAATCAGTTTTACTTCTTTGCAACAATTTTCCTCTACACTGTTTTTCATCCACCATGAAATATCATATCTACTCTAATAGAAGAGTAATATGGAAATTAACCGTCTCTCTGAGAGGCCTAACCCATGCCCACCAGCCAAGCCATGCCAATCAGAGCAGCTCTATGCAAATTAACCCAGCCAAGATGGAGGCCGGCAGCCACAGAGCTGGTGGCAACAGGTGTGTCGCGGGTGGCAACGGGGGCGGGGCAGGCGGCAGCAGGGATGGGTGGTGGCAGGGGCAGGGCAGGCAGCAGTGGGGGTGGGCAGCACCAGACACTGCCCACAGAGTCCATCGCAGACCTGGGCCTCCCATCGGGGACTGGGGAGGCAGGGCAGGCAGTGCCAGATGCTACCCATAGAGTTTGTGCCCCAGATTGGGAATGGGGAGGTGGGGTGGGCAGCACCAAACACCACCCATGGGGTCCAGGCCTCAAATATGAGACCCAGGGGGATGGAGCGGGCAGTGCAGATGCCACCCATTGGGTCCTGGCCCCAGATCAGGGACAGGGGAGGCAGGGCAGGCAGAAACACACACCATCTGAGGAGGCAGAGCAGGCATCGCCGCCCAGGGGGTCCAGGTCCCAAATTGGGGATGGGGGATAAGGGGCGGGCAGCAGCAGGCACCACTGCAGGGTCCGGGCCTCTGATCTGGGACCCAGGGAGGTAGGGAGGGCACCACCAGACACTAACGCAGGTCCAGACCTCCCATCAGAGACCGGGGAGGTGGGGCTGGCAGCTCCAGATTGGTAATGGGGGAGGCAGGGTGGGCAGCACCAGGGGCACTGCAGGGTACAGGCCCCAGATTGGGAATGGGGGAGGCAGGGCAGGTAGCACCATATGCCACCCAAGGAGGCAGAGTCAGGTGCCACTTCAGGGTCCAGGCATTCAATCTAGGACCCAGGGAGATGGAGCAGGCAGTGCCAGAAAATGCCTGTGGGGTCCGGACCACCGATTGGGGATGGGGGATGCGGGGCAGCACTAGATGCTACTGCAGGTCCAGGCCTCCCATCAGGGATCAGGGAGGTGGGGCAGGAAGTGCCAGATGTTGCCCATAGGGTCCCAGCCCCAGATCGGGGATGGGGGAAGTGGAGCAGGCAATGCCAGGTGCCACCGCAGGGTCCAGGCCTCTGATCTAGGACCCAGGAAGGTGGAGCAGGCAGTGCCAGACACCACCCGAGGAGGAAAACTGTGAAACACACACCCTTAATGAAATTCAGGAGGTATTCACATTACATGGAATGAAATGTTCACATTTCAAACTTCCGGACTCTCCTTTATTAATGAATACAAATACATGTGATGAATCATATAGCGACAATAGGCAGAGGTTTTGATAAATTCTCTGAATGATGAACAGTTGGCAGCCTTTCAGACTATAACTTCAGCCATCGAAGATCAAACTGTACACCCCAAATGCTTTTTCTTGGATGGTCCAGGTGGTAGTGGAAAAATATATCTTTATAAATTTTTAATACATTATATTAAAGGTCATGGTGGTACTGTTTTACCCACAGCATCTACAGGAATTGCTGCAAATTTTCTTGGTGGAAGAACCTTTCATTCCCAATATAAATTACCAATTCCATTAAATGAAACTTCAATTTCAAGACTCAATATAAAGAATGAAGTTGCTAAAACTTCAAAAGACCCAACTTCTTATTATTAATGAATGCGCCATGGCATCCAGTCATGCTACAAATGCCATAGACAGATTAGAAAGAGAAATTATGAATTTGAAAGGTGCATTTGGTGGGAAAGTTCTCCTTCTTGGAGGGGATTTTCAACAATGTCTCAGTATTGTACCACATGCTATGCGATGGGCCATAGTACAAACAAGTTTAAAGTACTGTGATGTTTGTGGATGTTTCAGAAAGTTGTCTCTTAAAACAAATATGAGATCAGAGGATTCTGCTTATAGTGAATGGTTAGTAAAACCTGGAGATGGCAAACTTGATAGCAGTTTTCACTTAGGAATGGATATTATTGAAATCCCCTGTGAAATGATTTGTAATGGATCTATTATTGAAGCCACCTTTGGAAATAGTATATTTATAGATAATATTAAAAATATATCTAAATGTGCAATTCTTTGTCCAAAAAGATGAGCATGTTCAAAAATTAAATGAAGAAATTTTGAATATATTTGATGGAGATTTTCACACATATTTGAGTGATGATTCCATTGATGCTACAGATGATGCTGAAAAGGAAATTTTCCCATTGAATTTCTTAATAGTATTACTCCTTCAGGAATGTTGTGCCATAAATTAAAATTGAAAGTGGGTGCAATCATCATGCTATTGAGAAATCTTAATAGTAAATAGGGTCTCTGTAATGATACCAGATTTATTATCAAAAGATTACAACCTAACATTATCGAAGCTGAAATATTAACTGGATCTGCAGAGGGAGAGGTTGTTCTGATTCCAAGAATTGATTTGTCTCCATGTGACACTGGCCTCCCATTTAAATTAATTTGACGACAGTTTCCTGTGATGCCAGCATTTGCAATGACTATTAATAAATCACAAGGACAAACTCTAGACAGAGTAGGAATATTCCTACCTGAACCCGTTTTCCCACATGGTCAGTTATATGTTGCTTTCTCTCGAGTTTGCAGAGCGTGTGATGTTAAAGTTGTAAATACTTTATCCCAAGGGAAATTAGTCAAGCACTCTGAAAGTGTTTTCACTCTTAATGTGGTATACAGGCAGATATTAGAATAAGTTTAATCACTTTATCAGTCATTTGCATCAACATTATTTTTATATCATGAATTTGTTGTTATATAATTTTATTACTGTTTATTTATTAATAAAATTATGTATTATTTTCATATACATTGTACTCATTTCCTTTTATCTCTCACACTTTTATTATAGAGAAAGGGCAACTAGCAATATTAAAATATTTCCTCTAATTAATTCCCTTTTAATGTGCACAAATTTCATGCACTGGGCCACTAGTAATTAATAAATGAAAAAGTTGATTGGAAGAAAATGTTGCTTCATAATGTGTAGTTACAGGTTGTCTGGGCATCCTGAGTTACTGCCAGGCTCCTTAAAGTTATATGTGCATCTAGAATTGTCTGCAAGCTGAAAATGTGTCCCCGGGAAATATGTAATAATATATTTTACTAGAGGCCCAATGCAGGAAATTCATGCAAGAGTAAGCCTTCCTTCACTGTCTGGCACCCGGGACACAGGCTTTCCTCTGGCCGCAGGCTTCATCTGGAAGATCGTCCGGAAGGACATCCAGTCTAATTAGCATATTATGCTTTTATTATTACAGACTAGAGGTCCAGTGCATAAAATTTGTGCATGGGGGTGGAGGGGTCCCTCAGTTTAGCCTGCACCCTCAGGGGATGTGGCCTAAACACTCTGCCAATCTGGGACCCTTGGGTGATGTCCGACTGCCAGTTTAGGCCTGATCCTGCAGGCAGAGTGGTTAGGGGTGATCATGCAGCCTGCCTCATCACCCCTAACCACCCACCTGCCTTCCTCATTGACCTTAACAACTCTGCCTAGCTGCCTGATGCCCCTAATTGCTCACCTGCCTACCTGATGCCCCTAACCACTCTGCCTGTCTGCCTGATCACCCCTAACCACTCGCCTGCTTACAGATGCCCCTAACTGCTTGCCTGCCTGTCTGATCACCCCTAAAGCTGCCTCTGCCTTGGCTACCGCTGTTGTGGCTTCATCGAGAAGGATGCCCGGAATTATGTCCAGAAGGTCGTTTGACTGTCTGGTCTAATTAGCATATTATGCTTTTATTATTATAGATGTTATTTTTCAAATGTCTGAAGAGACTATATCCAATTTTAAATACAAATTTAATTAAACATTTTACTGAATCCAGTGTCATTTTGAATTTTGTTTCCTCATTTATTGGGCATGTAAAGTATAACTGATAATAAACACAACCAATTTATTTCATTTTAGAAATCAGTTTTAGTGCTGACAAAGGTCAGGAACTCCTTGAATTTATTTTTCATAAAAAAAGGGAATTTTGTTCCATGTGGCTTTCAGAACTAAACTAAATTGGTTTTTGCACTGAACTACATGTTATCCATCTCTGGAAACATTGTGGAGTACTTGGTGAATTTAATCCCATTAATCTTTGGAAATCTGATTAGTGGTTCAGTTCCTGATTTTCATAATCATCTGTTCTACTTGTAAGATATTATTGTCTTATAGGGACATCTGCTGGTAGATAAATAAATATCTGGAACAATAAAACACTGTTCTCAGGGTACAGCCTCCCTCCTTGCATTACTTCCGTTAGGGCATGGCTGTTCTAAATATTCTATTATTTCACAGTTCAGCCCTTCTCAGGTGATATAAAATTGCCTTCATTACACATGTGCCTTGTTCCCACAACAGACTCGAGTGTGTTATTTAATTTTTTCTCCCAGATTGACCATATATTATCCTGAAAACCTCAAGCTTTCTGAAAGCTTATGTGCTTTTAGGCTGAGAATGAAAATCGAAGCATTGGAGCTCAGGCTCCATAAGCCCTCACCCACTCGGTTACTTGCCTTACAACACCTGAAACATATGAGGTGGGAAAAATGACACTCACCTTCAATTCACAAATTGCAGAAAACAATTAAAATAAATTTGATAATGAGATTAACATCCTAAACTTTTGGCCTCTAATTTTTTCATGAGATGGGGAATAGTATCTTAATGATTTTGTCATTAAGTTGAAATGCTCCTCTTCTACTCAGCTACATAAGGCTTTCCAGTAATAATTGACTACAGCTAATTAGTCATCACCTTTCACTTTAAATGTGATTACTTGATGAAAGTGAAGTACTGCTATCTACTAACAGTAGCTGTCACCAGAAGAATGAAATTATTTTCTTTCTGTGTTTCACTGAACAAGGATCACCTTCATGCTCCATCTTTGCAAAAGCAGAATTGTGTTAAATAATATATTGTAGACTTAAAATTAAATTTCCCATAAAAGTCAATATTACCAACAGTACAGTGTAGCAGCTTATTCATGCTACTTCTTTAAAGTTACTACACATTAATGTGCTAATGTGATGGAAAACAAAGAACCAGCATATACCTTCCCTGCCCTTTCTTCTCTATTTTCTCTCTTTATTTACATACTAGGGGCCCGGTGCACAAAAATTTGTGCACTCGGAGGGTGGGGGTCTCTCAGCCTGGCCTGTGCCCTCTTGCAGTCTGGGACACCTCAGGGTGGGGGGATGTCCACCTGCTGGTATGCCTGGCCAGCCTGGGTGAGGGGTTGAGGGCCATTTTCAGGCTGCCCACAGCCCCTTCAGGGTTCGTGCACTGGGGGGTGGGAGGGCTGGTGAGTGCAGGCCTGGACGTTTCCCACCGGAGGGCCCAGATTGCACACACCTGGTGGGCCCACACCACTGAGGGGACACACCTGGCGCAGAGCTTGGTGGCGAGCCAGGAGCGGACGCTGGTGCAGGATCCCTCAGTGGGGCCCTGCTGCTGAGCAAACAACCCGGGGTGGAGCTGGGCAGTGAACTGGCTTCGGATTCTCCACACTGTGCAGCAGATGCTCCTGCACGCCCTGTGGAGGCCCCTGGGGGGTGGATGAAGGTAGCAGACCCTCATCGGGTGCTCCCGCACACCCCCGAGGAGGCCCGCGGGGCAGAGCCAGGCTGTGGACCTGGGACGACTGCTCCTACACACTCTGCAGAGGCCCCCCCCCACTCCCACATGCCCCGGGGAGGCCCCCAGGGGGCGGAGCCAGGCAGTGGACCCAGGATGGCTGCTCTTGGATTCCCCGAGGAGGCTCCTGGGGGGTGGAGCCAGGCAGTGGACCCAGGATGGCTGCTCCTGCAAGCCCTGTGGAGGACCCACTCTCCCACACGCCTGGTGCAGGCCCCTGGGGGGTGGAGCCAAGCAGTGGCCCCGGGGCGGGCGCTCCTAGATGCCCCGAGGAGGCCCCAGGCCGGACCCCCCCTCCCACTGAGCTGACACACCTGGCACAGCTATGCCAGCCGGCCGTTGAGACTCCCAGTGCAGAGCCGCCCTGCCAGCCTCCATCTTGGCTGGGTTAATTTGCATACAGCCACTCTGATTGGCTGGTGGACGTGGCTGTGAGCAGAGGCTCAGCCAGTTGCAACAGAAGCCTTTGGTTCGCTCTAGCTGCTTGGCTGCCGGCCTCCATCTTGGCTGGGTTAATTTGCATACAGCAGCTTTGATTAGCTGGTGGTAATGGTCAATTTGCATGTTTCTCTTTTATTATATAAGATGTATATTTTTAAGCTAGTAGAAGATTGTTCATCAGTTAAAGCATTCCCTGTCAAAAGAAATGACATAATCATTAACTAATTTAAATAATAGCATTGCACATTTTACAGGTTAACACAAATTCTAAGAATTGAAAGTTGAAGAAAGACAATAATAAAGCTACTATTCTCACAAAATTCTCAAATGCCAATATGGGAAATAATCTCTTCTGGGGTTTTCATAAACCATGTAACTTTCTTTTTCCTTCTTGTTCTAATTGTATAAAAAGCATTTGAATTTGTATTAACATTTTAAACTTATTCACTAAGTTTTAATTCATTGTTATTGACTTTATCCAATCATAAATCATAGAATCTACTGATAGAGTTTCAACATGCTGAAATCTTCATTTTGGATGTTTTCCCCATTACCAATGAAGCAGCAAGATACACATGGCAACTCTCAGATGTAAAAAGAAGAAAGAAAACCAAGGCAAGTGAAGTAAACCAATGTTTTCTATGGAATCTATTTTGTTCAAAAAGCTAAAAATAAAACACAAGGACATGTTTGAAATAGTGCTTTGCCAATATTACCTGTGAAGAATTTCATAGCTTAACTGAAAAATAATTTGGAAGGATTAATGCAAAATGTGTCTGTTTTATTTCTTACACAGCAGCTCAAATATTTTCAACTATAGCAGAATATCTACTGTTCCCAATTTCCTCACACATACCCCAGTATAATCTTTCTGAAGAGAAAAGGAAAAGAAAAAAAATACAGAAAACTCTTTCTAAACCCTATCCATTAGCAAGCACATAACAGAACAATTGAAGAATATGTTCTCCAGTATTGTAGATACCATACATTGTTGAATCACATATGATGTGATTCAGAGGGAATCAGTACAAGCAAAATAACATGAATATAAATGTTAAATATCTAGTATTTTTTAATTACTTATTATAGCCTGAGAATATTTCCCCCCTTAATTCTACTATTGTGAAACTTAACAATAAACTTATGAAGTTGGGCATGTAAGTATAACTGATAATAGACACAACTAATTATTTTAATTTAGAAAGCAGTTTTAGTGCTGACAAAGGTCAAGAACTCCTTGTTACTAGAGAAATGAGGAAAAGAGTGGAGATATATAAAAAACTGTTAAGAGGTTTTGCTCTAAACATTAGAAACCAAATACAATCTAATAAAAGTTTTAAGTCATTTAATGTATTTCAAAACATTAAAATTTGTCCAACAAATGACTATACAATTTTTTCTTGTAAGATACAAATGAATAATTTTTTAGCATATACCAACAGGATCTCAAAAGGAAAAAAAATGTTAACATGGAAAGCTGGAAAGAGATCTATGCATTAAAAGGTAGTACTAGTATTGAAAACCATACAAAATACTGTAGAAAATGTTCAAATTGTTTACCTCTCTAATTCAGCACAAATGTTCTACAGCTAATTATCATGAGATATTGTCTGGAAATTAACCAATCATGTTGTGTTTCTATCTCCAGATTTATAATTAGTAATACTATTAATGTGGTTCCTGTACTTAGCATTACTAATTACATTGCTATGAACTAATGGTGTTAAAAATAGCAATAACCATCAACTACCAGTTAATGCTTAATGAGAACATATAAACCCTGGCATTGTAATGAATTTTAAAATTATCATTGCTTGTATTCCTCTTGTAATCGTGCAAAAATGGGTGTAACCAGTAATCACTGAAGTAGGGCATTGATTGAAAGCATAGTTGTCACATCATTGCAGAAAAATCAAGAAACAAATGGTTCTTTAAAAGAATGTATATTCCATTTTAACATTATAATCCAATACACAAGTTTCAGGAAAGAGTTTTTTCTAGTTATAAATATAAAAGGCAATTGAAAACTAATTTGCAAAAAATATTCTATGAATAAAAATGAAAATGTTAAAAATTTTGGAAGAGAAATTTTTATGGAGGAATCAGTCAACAAATCGTGTATCCTAGAATTTATATAAGGCATAATATCCCAGAAGTTCAATATGTACCAGAAAGCAGATGTCAGTGTTAAAAAAAACAAATTCAACTGTGTAAACTTTAAAGGGCTTATTAGCTTTATTTAATGATTGGTTAATTGGTTACGATTCCAACTAGCAGAAAGAAAGAAGTCCTGAAGAACTGTATAAAATGAAAGACTTTTATACACAGAAGTGGTGGGACAAGGAAGTTACCAGCAAAGAACAGATTGTTCATGGCAAAGTCACCTTCCTTTAGGGGACGGCAGGAGTTTATCAGTCATGTTACCTTATTAGTACTAACAAGGTAATTCCAAATTGATTTAAGATTCTATTCTGGAAAAGGTTGAAACTATAAGTTGGGGATTAAGTCTTGATTTGGTGAAATAGACTTAACACAAGTAATCTATTTTGGGCCTATTGTCTCTCTTTTTTTTTTTTTTAACCATAGAAATGCCTTATATTAGCCAGCATAGATTAGGTTATGCTCCAGTAATAAACACTCATGTCTTAACATACAAAAATTTATTTTATAGTTAAAATTTCACCTTGGCAATAACCTTTTTAACCTGTGATCCTGGTCAAAACAATAGATAGCGTATTTCAAGAATATGGAAGAGCAAAGAAGTCACTCACCATAGTAAGAAAAAGAGTAACTTTTCCAATAAAGAGGCCAATGATGTGCATGAGTATGTGTGAGTGTATTCTCAAAGCAGCACAGAAATATGCTAAGGCATTCACACTAACAGTGACAATCAAACAATAAAGAAAACTAAAGAAGACACTAACCAGACTCACAGGACTCAATCACAGTGGTTATATACCTACACTTCATTGCAGGAAAATAATAAACTATAGCATCAGTATTAAAGTAAGGCCATGAGAACTGAATGAATAAGAAAAATGGCCCAAGGATTAAAAATGACAGCAGAGTAAGTGGATGCTGCACAGACATGCTCCCAGGAATAATCAAATTACAACCAAAACACAAAAAAAATTCCTGAATAATTAACGGAAGACTGGCTGGAGAGAAATCTGATACCCTTGGACCAAAAGTGGAGACCACATAGAGACTAGTAGGAGGTGTGGAGGTACCCTGACAACTCTGGGATATAATTCCCAAACTGGGACCCCTAGCAGAGAACACCAGAACTGAGAAGGGTACCCACACAATATCTAGCTGTAAAAACCAGCAGGGTTGCTGTCTGCCATGAAACAATGACTGGAAATTCAGGCACCCTCTTAAAGGGTCAACAAACCTTGTGGTGCCACCAACCTTGTGCTCCAGCAGAGGGAGGGTACAGTGGACTGGAGCTGTGTGAGCAGAAGGCAGGATTGGATACTCAGCAATTAGAGCACAGAAAGCAGACACCCCCAGTTTCCTGTTCTGAGTCATTCTCTCACAAAGTGGAAAACATCTTTCCCACACATTTACCTTGCCTCAGGGGAAAACAATTGATCCATCCTATTGGAAGACACTTTGCCCCGAGGCCACTTAAGAGACTAAAAATAACAATTAGCCTCCAGGCAGAAGTAACTGCCCCACCCTGTTGAAAAAACTCTTGCCACACCTGAGGACGATTGCCTGGGGGTAATTCAATTTGGAATCCTATCAGACTGTAGGCAGAGACAGTCTCTGGGGGCTTTGAGTTTTTCCCTGATCTGATTAGTCAGAAACAGTATTTAACACCTTCCTGTGCTAGAGATTGAGAAGTATAGAGGATCTACCTAATACATAGTCAAAAACCCTAACAGACAACCAAAATGAAAAAAAAAACAACCCCCAAATGAATGAACAAGAGAATTCTACAGAAGAGATAAATGAAGCAGATATAAGAAATTTATCTGAAACAGAGTTCAACAGCATGAGAAAATATATAGTACTATGAAAAATGAAATAAAGAATGACATAACACAAATAAAGAGCACATTCGAAGGAATATACAGCACTTTAGGGGAAGCTGAAGACTGAATCATTGAATTTGAAGACATGGTTGAAAAAATCAATCAGAGAACCAAAAAGAAAAAAAGAAAAAAAAAAAAACAAGAGTACAGCTAAAGGGAGCTGTGGGACAATCTGAAATGTAACAATAAGATAATAGCAAACATTTAAGTCATTAGAGTCACTGTTTGCTTGTTAAGTTTTTGTGTGTAAAATCTATCCAGTGAAGTCAGTGAAGTGTTAAAGTCTCCTTCTATGACTGTATTGTTGTTGATCTCTTCGTTTAAGTCTTCTAGAAGGTTTTTTAAAAATATATTTATGTGCTCCTATATTGGGTGCATATATGTTTACCAGAGTAATATCCTGTCGTTGGATCAAAGAAGCAGAAAGGGAGAAAAGGATAGAGAATGTGTTTGAAGAAATAGTAGTAGAAAACTTCCCTAACCTGGTAAAGGAAAAAGTCACACAAGTTCAGAAGGCACAGAGAACCCCAAACAAAAAGAGCCCAAACAGGCCCACAGCCAGACACATCATAATTAAAATGCCAATAATTAAAGACAAAGAGAGAATCCTAAAGGCACCAAGAGGAAAACTATTACCTACAAAGGTACAACTTTATACTCCCATAAAGTTTACAACTTTATACTCCCCTGACAGCTGATTTCTCATCAGAGACTCTACAGGCCAGAAGGGAATGACATGAAGTATTCAAGTAGTGGAAAACAAGGATCTAAAACCAAGATTACTATATCCAGCACAATTATCATTAAAAATAGAAGGTCAAATAAAGAGCTTCTTGGACAAAAAAAGGGGGGGGTGGGATAAAGGAGTACATCAACATTAAGCCAGCATTAAAAGAAATGCTGAAAGGATTGTTATAACAAGAAGGAGAAACAGAGTGAGAAATCTAAGCATACAGAATTGAAATGGCAATAAGTAAGTACCTACCAATAATAACCCTCATCCTAGCTAGTTTGGTTCAGTGGATAGAGTGTCAGCCTGCAAACTAAAAGGTTCAATTCCAGTCAAGGTCTCATGCCTGGGTTTCAGGCTCAATCCCCAGTGGCAGGAGGTGGCTGATCAATGATTCTCTCTCATCAGAGATTATATCTCTGTCTCTCCCTCCCCCTTACTTTCTGAAATCAATAAAAATAAAAATATTATTAATAATAATAATCCTAAATGTAAATGAATTAAATGCTCCAATCCAAAGACATAGATAGAGTAGCTGAATGGATACTAATACTGAACCAAATATACGCTGTCTATACAACTTCTACCACAGAACAAAAGACACACACAGGATGAGAGTGAAGGGATGGAAAAATATGTTTCCATGCAAATGGAAAAGAAAAAAAAGCTGGAGGAGCAATATTCATATCCGACAAAGTAGACTTCAAACTGAAGGCCATCACAAGAGACAACAAAGGTCACTGCATATTGCCAAAAGGTTTTGATCCAACAAGAGGCTATAATCCTAGTTATGCACCCAAACATTTATGCACCCAATAATAGGAGCACCTAAATATATATTTAAAAAATTCTAGAGGATTTTAATGGATTGAACAATACAGTCATAGTAGGGGACTTTAACACTT
Source organism: Murina feae (assembly GCA_004026665.1). Classification (NCBI taxonomy): domain Eukaryota; kingdom Metazoa; phylum Chordata; class Mammalia; order Chiroptera; family Vespertilionidae; genus Murina; species Murina feae. The sequence goes on along the minus strand of PVJC01022183.1, from coordinate 13,611 downwards.
TGATGACTTCACTGGATAGATCCTCCAGACAAAAAATTTAACAAAGCAACAGAGACTCTAAAGGACACACTGGGTCAGATTAATTTAATTGACATTTGTAAAACATTTTACCCAAAGCAAGAGAATATACATTCATCTCAAGTCACATGAATCATTCATAAAAGTAAGCCACATGTTAGTACACAAAACAAGTCTCTCCAAATTCAAAAAGATTGAAATCATATCAAGCATCTTCTCAGATCACAGTGGAATAAAGTTAGAAATCAACCACAGTAAAAACATCCCAAAACATTCAAACACATGTAGGCTAAACAGCATGTTATTAAATAATTAATAGGTTACTAAATAGATCAAGAAACAAATAAAATCTTCCTATAAACAAATGAAAATTAACACACAACAACCAAAAATCTCTGCGACACAGCAAAAGCAATCCTAAGAGGTAAATTTATAACTCTACAGGCTGACCTCAAAAAACAAGAAAAATCAACAATAACCTATTAAAACCTACAACTTAAAGTACTAAGAGAATCCAGGAAGAGGAGAGAGAGAGAGAGAGAGAGAGAAAGAGAGAGAGAGAGAGAGAGAGAGAGAGAGAGAGAGAGAGAGAACAACAAGAAAAACCAGAGTAAGTATAAGGAAGGAAATGATAAAGATTAGAGCAGAAATAAATAACACAGAAACTAAACTAAACTAAACTAAAATAAAATAAAATAAAGAAACAAAGAGCTGGTTCTTTGAAAGAATAAACAAAATTGATAAGCTGTTATGCAGACGCAGCAAGAAACAAAGAGAAAGGACCCAAATATATAAAATCAGAAATGATATTAGAGAAGTAACCACTGACATCATAGAAATACAAAGGATTGTAAGAAAATACCATGAGCAACTATGTGCCAACAAGATGGACAATGTGGATGAAATGGACAAATTCCTAGAAAAATACAACCTCCCAAAACTGAATCAGAAAGAATAAGAAAACCTGAATAGACCAATAACAACTGATGAAATAGAAGCAGTAATAAAAAAGAAAAATCCCAGCAAATAAAAGCCCAGTTATGGACAGCTTGACAGAGGAGATTTACCAAACATTCAAAGAAGAACTAACAGATATATTAACTCAAACTATTTAAAAAAAATCTAAGAGTAATGAATACTTCTAAACTCTTTTTATGAGGCTATCATTATCCTAATTCCAAAAACAGATAAAGACACCACAAAGAAAGAGAATTATAGGTCAGTATCCCTGATGAACAAAGATGCTAAAATCCTCAACAAAATTCTAGCAAACTGGATCCAGCCTTAAATTAGAAAGGTCATACACCATGACCAAGTGGAATTTCTCCCATCGATGCAAGGCTGGTACAATAATCTCAAATCAATAACCTTGATACAGCACATAAACAAACTGAAAGATAAAAATCACATTATCATATCCATAGATGCAAAAAAAGCCTTTGACAAAATCCAACACCCATTTTCAATAAACACTCTCAGAAAGTGGGAATAGAGGGATCATATCTGAACATGAAAAAGGCCATATATGACAAACCTATAGCGAACATCATACTCAATGGGCAAAATCTAAACCCATTTCCACTAAGAACAAGAACAAGACAGGAATGCCAGGTTCCACCATTCTTATTAACATAGTAATGAAAATCCTAGCCACAGAGATCAGACAAGAAGAAAAAATAGAAGGCATCAAATTGGAAAGGAGGAAGTAAAACTTTCATTATTCACAGATGACATGATATTGTACATAGAAAACCCTAGACTCCACCAAAATAAATTACTAGATTTTATAAATGAATTTGGAAATATAGCAGGATACAAAATCAGCCCCTAAAATTCAATAGATGTTTTATACATCAATAAAGTCACTATTATTAAAACAGCCTGGAATAGCCACAAGAACAGGTATATAGATAAATGAAACAGAACAGAGACCCCAGAAATCAACCCAAGATATTACACTCAATTCATATGTTACAAAGGAGGCAAGAGCATATAATGGATCAAGACAGTCTCTTCAATAAATGGTGTTGGGAAAATTGGACAGATGCATGCAAAAAAAAAAAATTAAACTAGACCACCAACTTACACCATACACAAGAATAAATTCAAAATGGATAAAAGACTTAAATGTAAAATGTGAATCCATAAAAATCTTAGATGAAACCATAGGCAGCAAAATCTCAGACATCTCCCATAGCATTATGTTTATAGATACATCTCTTAGGGCAAAGGAAACTAAGGAGAAAATAAACAAATGGGACTACATCAAAATAAAAAGCTCCTGTACAGCAAAATAAACCATCAACAAAATGAAAAGAGAGCCCACTGTATGGGAGAACATATTTGGCAATGATACATCTGAAAAAGGTTTGATATCCAAAATATATAAGGAACTCATACAATTTAACAAAAGGAAGACAAACAATCCAATTTAAAAAATGGGCAAAGGATCTAAATAGACAAAAAAAGGAGACTTATTTAATACTCTTTGTAATACTTTAAACAATAAAACAAAATAAAAAAATAAAATAATAAATAAATAAATAAATAAATAGGCAGTTCTCCAAAGAGGACATACAGATGGCCAAGAAACATATGAAAAAATGTTCAAAGTCATTGATAATCAGAGATATGCAAATTAAAATGACAGTGAGGTATCACCTCACACATGTCAGAATAGCTACCATCAACAAATCTACAAATGACAAGTGCTGGTGAGAGTGTGGAGAAAAGGAAACTCTAGTACACTTTTAGGGAATGCAGACTGGTGTAACCATTATAGAAAATAGTATGACATTTCCTAAAAAAATTAAATATGGAAATGCCATTTTACCCAGTGATCCCACATCTAGGAATATATCCTAAGAATTCTGAAAGATCAAACAGAAAGAATGTATGCACCCCATATTCATAGCAGCACAATTTGTAATAGCTAATATCTGGAAACAATCCAAGGGCCCATCAGTAGATGAGTAGATAAAAAAGCTATGGTACATTTATACCACAGAATACTATGCAGCTTTAAAAAAGAAGAATCTCTTACCCTTCAAGACAGCATGAAGGAGCCTGAAGAGTATCATGCTAAGTAAAATAAGTCAGTCAGAGAAAGACAAGTATCACATTATTGCACTCATATGTGAAATTTAAGTAATAAAATAAACTAATGAATGGAGTGGATCCAGAGACATGGAAGCATGGAACAGAGTGTGAAATCTCAGAGGGTGGGTGGGTGGTAGGTAACCAACCAAAGACCGTGTTTGCATATATATGCATAACCCAGGAACACAGACAATAGGGTGCTAAAGGCCTGGAGTGGAGGTAGCAGGGGTGAGCTGGAGGGGGTCCATGGAAGGAAAAGGGGGACAATATGTAATACTTTCAGCAATAAAGAATCTACTCTAATAAAAGAGTAATATAGAAATTAACCATCATTCCCAGATACCTAAGCCACGCCCACTGGCCAAGCCATGACCCCTAGCCAATCAGAGTGGTTGTATGTAAATTAACCCAGCCAAGATGGAGGCCGACAGCCATGGAGCTAGGTCAAATAGGAAGCTTCTGTTGCACCAGGAATAAACTGTCTGCCTAGGCCAGCTGGGCCTCTCTCTGCTCAAGGCAACATAATTTCAATTATAGAAGCCATGGAGCTGAAGCAAACAGGAGGCTTTGTGCCTGCCTAGGCCACTGCTCAAAGTAACAAAGTTTCAATTATAGAAGATAAATAAACTCCAGAAACCTGATTTCAGCCAGCTTTGCTGG
>PVJC01022182.1:0-27575 GCA_004026665.1 Murina feae | reverse complement strand
TCATTAGATTCATTGAGGATCTCACTAAATTTATCGGCAGTCTCTAGAAATTTCTTGAAAAACCTAATAACCGTGGTTTTGAACTCTATATCCTGTCGTTTTCTTTCCTCCATTTCTGTCATTTGTGACCTGTTTCTTTGTCTCCGCATTTTGGCTGCTTCCCTTTCTGATTTAGGCGATCACTGCGAGGAATTAACCTTTAAGCCACTTGGTTATGAGAGTCAGCTGTGTCTATAGTGGGAGAACTTCTGTGCTGGAGACACCCTTATGGGGCAAGAGTTGTTTCAGTGGGGCTTCTATGCTCACTGCATCTGCCCCGAGTGTGTTCCTTGTGGATCTGTTTTGTTTAGGTTAGTCCCACTCTGGCCACTGGGTCAGGCTGGCTCCTGTATCTTTAAGGAGGTGTTGATTAAGGCTTTGCCTTAGGCTACTCAGTCTTTTATATGCAAAAGCCTCTGACGCAGCTTGGGAGGGGCGGGGCCTCGGGGAGTCTGCAGGGCAGGGTGGAGCAAATAGCTATGGCACTTCTCAGCCCTGAGAGACACCAGGTCTCTGTGTCCCACGATAATTGCTGCAAGCAACGCTGAGAGAAACCCGCTTTGGATTTCCTCCTGGTGCCAGTCAGTCCCCCTTCTCCGGGTGTCTGGGTCCTCAGAAACTCACCTGGAGCTGGAGTTCAGAGCCACTGGGAACTTGTGGCTCTCTCCGTTTTGGAAAAGAACCGCGTCCTCCGGCGCCAGCCCTCTCCCCGAGCACCGTGCGCGCGCCTCCATACCTCTGTACTTTGCTTCCGCCGCTCCTCTGAGTCTCAGACTCTTTTCTAGTTGTAGGATTTTCACTCAGCCAGCCTTCCCATGGGTGCGAGTGGTGTCCGTGTGTTCTTTTCGTGGTTTTTCTGAAATAGTTGTTCACGGCTGCATTTACGGTGTTTACCTTATGCCACCATCTTGTTTCCATCTTCTGTATTTTAAATAATGCTACTGTGAACATACGGGTGCATATATCTATTTTAATTTGTATTTTAATATTCTTTGGATAAATAACTTCAAGTGGAATAGCTGGATCATATGCTAGTTCTATTTTTAATTTCTGAGAAAACTTCATACTGTGTTTTTCATAGTAGCTACACTAATTTGCAGTCCCACCAACAGTGTGCAAGTGGTCCCTTTTCAGAGCATCTTCTCCAAAACTAATTTTTTGCAGTTTTTTATAATAGCCATTTTTACAGGTGTGAGGTGATATCTCACTGTAGTTCTGATTTTCATTTCCCTAAAAATTAGTAATGTTCAATGTATTTTCATGTCTGTTGGCCATCTGAATATCTTCTTTGGAAAATGTCTATTCAGATGCTCTGCCCATTTTTTATTGGGTTGTTTGTTTTTTCGTTGTTGAATTGAATGAATTCTTTATATATTTTGGATATTACCTTTGTATAATTTGAAAATATCTTTTCCCGTTTGGTAAGCTGCTTTTTCATTTTGTTGACGGTTTCCTTTATTGTCAAAGGCATTTTCTTTATAAAAGTGGCTCTATTTCAAAAAGAATAAGTATAAATGATTGTCCTGATAAAATCATATTCACTTAATCTTTATGATACTTTTTATCATGGTTATTTAATTCTTCTAACTTAAAAAAAAATTCCATGTACAATTTGTTACTAGTTATCTAAATCAAATTATGTGTTATGCTACTTAGACAAATGCTTCTTATTTTCACCAAGCTGGTATTTTTATTTTGTTTCAGAGATGGTGAAATGTATTTGAGTCGATCCCTTGTCAATAGTTCTGATAAAATCATTCGAAAGGCTGGCTCTTCAATCTTCCAGCATTCTGTAGAAGGTTGGAAAATCAATTCCTCTTTGGTCCTGGAGATAAGGTGGGTTTCTTTAATTAGGCATAATATATTTCACATCATGTTCTTGGATATGTTGGGCTTGGCAAACTTATATTGAATATTTAATTTATGGTTTAAGTATGAATGCTTTAGCATAAGAGTGAACTGAACCAGTTGTACTAAATGTTACTCACTGAAGAATATGAAACCATAAAACTGAAATCATTGTACAGTCAGAAATTTAAGGATGAATATGTGAGTTTGAATATACTGTCTTTATAGTAATGGAATAAGAGATTTAAGTGAGTACTAATGTTTAACATACTTTTCTTCACTCAATTACTCAGGATGGCCATATTTATGTGAATTATCTTTAACTTCCCTGTTAAGTCTTCATATGAATTCTGAGAGTTTTCTTGCACTAGATGAAAATAGAACTTATTCAACTCCTATTTTGCTGACAATTATAAATAAATCTGACACTCTATCACTGGGTATTTCTATATGAGCTTCTGTAATAAAAGTCTCAGTAATTATATCCTAAATAGGTAAAAATCAGAAAATAATTTTTCTGAAATACTGATTTATTTTTTGGAATATTTTAGGAGAAACAAGCTCTTAAAAACAAACCTGGTGCCTACATATACCCATTATATCTTCTTTTCTTCAATTATAATCCTACTAGAGGCCCGGTGCATGAAATTTGTGCATGGGGTGGAGAGGAGTCTCCTCAGCCCAGCCTGCACCCTCTCCAATCAGGATCCCTTGGGGGATGTCTGACTGCTGGCATAGGCCTGATTCTGCACCCTCTCACAATCTGGGACCACTGGCACCTAACTGCTCCCCTGCCTGCCTGCCTGATCGACCCCAACTGCGCCCCCGCCAGTCTGGTTGCCCCTCCCTGCCCCTCTGGCCTGGTTGCCCCACGCAGCCTGATGTTAGGTTGTTTGGTCACCCCTCACTGCCCCCCCTGCCAGCCTGGTTGCCCTATGCAGCCTGCTGCTTAGCCTGTTTGGTCGTCTGTTTGATTGTTTCAGTTGAGATGGCCGCTTAGGCTTTTATATATATATAGATTACCAGTAAAAAGATATGATCAGACTTTCTTATTATGGGAGAAGCAATCATAATTTTTCTCTATAGTTATATTACTGTATTGGTCAGCAAGTTTTAAAAAGAGCATTTTAGTAAATCAGAACTAGTGTATTGATTGATTGATTGATTGATCTTTGTTGTTGAGAATATTACAGATCCCCCCTCCGTTTTTCCCCCCTTTCTTCCCACCATCTGGTTCCTACCACACCTCAAGCCTGCAGCACCCTATCGCCTGTGTTCATGGACAATGCATATATGCATATAAGTTCTTTGTTTAATCTCTTCCCACCACCTCTTCCCTCCGAGATTAATCAGTCTGTTCCATGTTTCTATGCCTCTAGTTCTATTTTACTCATTAGTTTTTTGTGTTCATTAGATTCCACATATCAGTGAGATCATGTGATATTTGTCTTTCTCTGACTGGCTCATTTCACTTAGCATAACCATCTCCAGGGCCCTCCATGCTCTCTCAAAGGTTAATGGATCCTTTTTTTTTTATAGCTGTACTAGGGACCCAGTGCACAAATTTGTGCACCTTGAAAGGAACTGTGGGCTGCAATGATGCAGTGATCACAGGGGCAGGTTGGCTCATCCTCTGCACCCCTCCCTGGTCCCTTCCACCATGGCCCCAGGACCCCTGTCTGCCAGCAGCCCCGCTCCCACACACTGACAGCGTCAGCTCCACTCACACCCGCTGCTAGCATAGAGTGATTGGGGCTGGCACCAGTAGCGGGTGCAAGTGCCTGGCAGAACCGCGGTGCATGGGAGCAAAGAATTTTCAGTAAACAACAGAGGCTCGCCCCTATGATAGCAACCAGAGCCCCAACTTGGTCTGGTGTCCCCGCTCACCTGCTTCACCATCCTGCTGAGGCCGATGCCCACCATGTTCCATGTGCACCCCCTGGTGATCAGCACATGTCATAGCAACTGGTTGTTCGGTTGTTCCACCATTTGGTCTATTTGCATATTAGGCTTTTATAGATAGATAGATAGATAGATAGATAGATAGATAGATAGATAGAACTACATTGTGGAAAGATACCACAGGTTTTTTTGTTTGTTTTGTCCATTCATCTACTTTTGGGCTGTTTCCAGATCTTAGCTATCTATAATAATAAAAGCATAATATGCTAATTAGACTGGACATCCTGCTGGACGACATTCTGGATGAAGCTGGGGCTGTGAGGGAAGCCTGGGTCCCGGGTGCCAGAGGAAAGCTGATGCCGGCAGCTGGGGGAAGGAAGGCCTACTCTTGCATGAATTTCGTACATTGGGCCTCTAGTTGTAAATAATGCTGCTCTGTACATAGGCATACAGATATTCTTTCTGATTGGTGGTATGGGATTCTTAGGATATATTCCTAGAAGTAGGATCACTGGATCAAATGACAGTTTCATTTTAATTTATTTGTTGTTAATTACTGCCTGAGGATATATTTTCACTGATTTTTAGAGTGGAAGGGAAGAAGGGAGGGGATGGGAGAGGGAGGGAGCAAAGGAGAGAGACAAAGAAACATCAGTGTGAGAGACATTGATTGGTCACCTCCCACGAGTATGCTAACCAGGGCAGGGGATTGAACTTGCAACCCAGGTACATGCCGTTGACTGAGGAACTCAAGACCCTTTGTTCTGTGGGCCTTATGCTCTAACCACTGAACCACACTGGCCAGGCTCATTTTTAATATTTTGAGGAAACTCTACACTGTTTTCCATAGTGGCTGTACCAGTCTGTATTCCAATCATCAGTGTGCTAGGGTTCCTTTTTCTCCACATTCCTACCAGCACTTGTTTATTGATTTATTGATGGTAGATTGCCATTCTGAATGATCATCCTTTTCATACTAAAATCATTGAATATTTCTAGTATTGACAGAATGCTAATTATTCATTTATTGGATAGTAACGCAGATTTTTTAAGTGCAGTTAGTGCACTTGAAAGGGTAAGCTGCTGATTTGTTTGGGTTTCTACCTACTCATTTCTTGGATCATACCCAGATACTATATATTGTAGATTATTAGCAAATTAAAGAAACAATTTTTTTAAATCAAGTTTTGCGTTTTAAGATCATCGTAGATGTACGTGCAATTATAAGTCATAATACAGAGAGATCCCATGTATACTTTCCCCAAATGGTAAGTAAAGAAATAATTTTTTATACTCATCTTTAGAGTATGCATAGCAATTCATAGAATTGATGACAGCACAGGCACTCACTCCATGTTGAACTATATTTGACAGAATGTCTGTAAATTAAAGAGATGGGTCAGGCAAATGCAGGAAATGTTAGAATGCTTTGTTTAAAGCTTTGGCAGTGACTGGAAGGGAGACTGGAATCAACTCACAGCAGTGTCAAGTGGTGTTAAGTTTGGCTGGTTTTAGTTTAGTGAGAACATTATACATTTATTTGTAGGTGGAGTACAGGGATGTGAAGATAAGTATAATGTGATGACAGAGATTATAAATTGGTGTCTTTTGGGCAGAATATTGTCAGCAAGCAAGATTTATTTCAACCAGGTAGAAAAAAAACGGAAAACCAATATTAAAAATTAGGAGATTCCTTATAAAAGTAAAGATTTTCATTACTCTTGAAAATAAACATTGACAACTCTGGGTTCCGCCTAAGCACTATTTGCCTGAGACAACACTAGGCAAATATATGCATATAAGCTCTTTGTTTAATCTCTCCGGTTTGACATTTTTACCCATGGCGCATCCTTTTCTCATGATGCCTACCTAGTATCTTCCTCATTATCCCAGACCTTTATACCCATGTTTGAATTTAGAAACCCTATACGTGATGAGATAATTATGAGAAAAACAGCTACAGGATATGGGACTCAAATGTGGTTGAGTTTCGAACAGCGTAAGGACTCACTCATATTTCTTCGAGGTAGATTGGAAAGAGAGAAATATGGGTCATTATAAAAGGAAATATTTGTAGCATTATTCATGGTGGCCAAAACTCAGAAACAGCTAAAGTATCCCTCAATAGGTGATTGGATAAAGAAGACGTGGTACATATATAGAATACTTCTCGGCCTTAAGAAAAGATGAAATACTTGCAACAACATGGGTCAATCTTTCATGCTTATTGAAATACTAAGTCAGGCAATAAAGATCAAGAACCATATGATTTCACTCATGTGCAATATAAAACTGAAAGCAACAAATGAACAAATAAGACAAACAAACAAACGAAACCTGATAGACGCAGACAATAGTATGGTGGTTACCAGAGAGGAAGAGGGGTAGGGGAAGGTAGTAAAGGGTAAAGGGGGTCAAATATATGGTGGTTGATGGAAGGCAATTTGACTTTGGGTGGTAAACATGCAATGCAATAGAATTGTACATTTAAACCTATATAATTTTATTAACCAACTAGAGGCCCAGTGCACAAAATTTGTGCACAGGTAGAGTCCCTAGTGGCTGCCTGCTGCTGGCTGAGGGGCCTCCCTTCCTGCAGTTGGCTGGCCGGCCCCACCCCCTGGTCAAACTCCTGGTTGAGGGGACGATTTGCATATTAGGCTTTTATTATATACGATGTCACCCCAATACATTTAATAATAAATACATAAATAAAAAGGATATATTTTATCTATAAGGTTGTATCCTAAGAGAACTTTAAAATGGAAAGATTTGAAAAGAAGGGAGACAATTAGGTAAGGGAAAGGTCAGGTAAAGGAAGGTAATGGAAGAAAGCAAAGTAAAATAACTAATTGGCAATAGTTCAATTAATGTAACTGGCATGCCTTCCTAGCATCTGTAGAAAAATGAAAATGTAGTTGTGCATGAGGTCACAGAGTTATATTTTGCTATTATTAAGATATTCAAACTAAATGTATTAAACATAAACTGACCCAAGCAGTTCATTATAGTAATTTTACAAATTAATAAGGGTTGCATTCATATTTTTAGGGTAATAGTTTATTTTTAATTATGACATCAGATTATATGTGTAAAATATTAGTATTCTTTTCATATGTTTCTTCTTAACAGATAAAGAAATAAGCAATAATACAATAAGCAAATATTCACTAATGCATATAAAGTTGTCACAGTGAACTACTACTCAGTGGAATTCCATGGAATACTATTATTAGGGAATACTATTCCACACTGACAGTGGAATACTATCATTTCTTTACAAGAAAATAACAATTTCTAAAACCATTACTGTACAACATGCAAGCAGTTCATTAAAATTATAATTGCCTTATAGCAGTAGTGACTAGCGATTATTAATCAGTATGAAACTTGTAATAAAAAATTTAGGATACAAAAATGTCTTATTGTTCACTTACCTTTTTTTTTTTAAAGTCACACTGGAAACTAATTGTACAGTGTTCTGAATTAAGTTTTCCATGTCCCTCCCATATCTATAGCATTTATGTAGCGCCATATTACTTTGTGTCTGTGAGTGGGTGTGGGCATATTTCATAAGTGTTTTCAAAATTCTTCTTTTAAGTTGATTAAGAAATCACAACTAATAATTTTTTATCTTATGTGATTGAGCCATGCTTACAAACCTTTCCACTTTAAAAAAAATCTCATTAAACTTAAAATGCTCTTGTGACATTCCTAATAAATTATCTATTTACATTAAAATGTAAAACAGCCACGGAAGATACATTTTTTCCTTACATTTATAGACATGATTTTCTTTTTATTATTAATTCTTGCAACCCCATCTGTACTCTGCTACTTTCACAAACATATCAAGAATGCACTCATATATATTCATCACGCAACTGTACCTCTGGGCAGTTACAAAAGAGAGATGGTTTCCTGTATTGGTTCATTGTATTTTGAAGATTCATCATGGGTTAGGGGAGTTTATTCACCCTACAGCTAGCTTTATAATTAAAATAATTCTCTTAGTTTAAGGCTTGATTTTATTAGTACTGTTGGTTCTTCGTTATTGTAAGCTGAGAAGTGGCACACTAAGATGTGAGTAATCTGTGAACATCCTGCTGAGTTACCATTTGGTCATGACTTGTCTTTGCTTTTTCCACCTTTAAGTTGTTTCTTGTCTTTCTTTTTTACTTATTTTTCAAATGTTGACTAGACACCTAAATGATTATAATGCCAAATATAGATGTACAGAAATGTGTGAGCTCAGCTACTCTTCAGGACAGATTAAGCATGTCTTATTAGTCAGAAAAAATACTTTCAACTCTCAGTAATACCATATATAGAAGTTCCCAAACAGAAAAGGCTAGCAGAGCAACTAAACATCACTGCACATTTGTATGTGCTTATCTGTAAAAAGAGAATTTTTTGTTGCCTTCATCAATTTACTTTAGAAAAAGGTCCCCATAGATTCTGTTCAGTAAGTGACCAGTAGAATATATCTTGGGTCTCACAGCTTCACAATAGTAGCGTCAAGCTTCAAAACCAGGTCTAATTGGAAAACAATATTTTAGTACTAAAATGCATACTATTAAATGCATCTTAATGAACTATACAATAGTTTTTATGCACCAAATAATAAAATACACCAATATACCAATACACCAATACACCAACTATACAATAGTTTTTATGCACCAATAATAAAATACATATAAGATAATATGAATCCAATATTACCAAATGCTTAGTCAAATAGTAAATGACCATCTAAGGTCATTTACATTAAACCAAGAAATGCTTTTCTTTAAGCAGTTAGAGACAACTATGCCTTTTTATTTGTTTATTTTAGGATTCTTTTTTTTATATACCATAGAGGACTCTAAGGTCAGAAGCCTGAACAAGCTATAGGTTATATTCATTCAGAACTCTGAGGCAGCGTGCTCATGGAAATAACCTTTTGAGTTCAAAACATTTCTGTGTTCTTTCTGCTTTTCCTAGGCATAATGAAAGACTTGGCACTTCTTAAATTATTTTTTTTTTCTTTTTAGTCAACCATGTAAGTAATAACCGATTTAGAAATTTTTGTCTGGAGTCAAAAGTTTGTATGTGCTTTTCAACTTGTGATGCATTCCAACGGTAAGATCTGTCTCACAAGACTTGCTGATGGAGTCAATACTGTCATTTGGGTTACAATTTCGTTGCCATAGCACATATGCTTGTTATTGGCAAGAAAGCTGCAGAGAAGAAAGGGTGGCACCTGGTGATAGGTTAGCCCCAGTTAACGTTTCACAAGTGAAAACAGTGTTTAGTAAACTAATTCTCTGAGACTCTGCAGCTGCTATTTCAAGTGATGGCTGTTGTTGAAAGGGAAGTTGTAGTTGGAAATTCAGTTGAAAAGTTTCTGCCTAGAATCTATTTCTGTCAGTTTAACTGTCTAACCCAACTTTCCAGTTTAAGCCAGCGCTGCCTAAAAAAAAAAAAAAAAAAAAAAAAAAGACCTTTCTGACTAAGTGTTTAGTCTCCATGAAAGTGAAACAAGTATTCTTGGTTTTTTTCAGTTATCATTAAAACAGTTGCTGAGTTTAGGTGTGTACTTATCTAATGGGGTTTCAAAAGTGGTCACAAAATGGCAAAGACATAAAAAGTGTTTTTGTTGTTGTTAAGTCACACACAGAAAGCACAACCCCCCTCCCCCCCAAATATCTGGTAATAACGTGACTATTTATAGGAAAACTTGTACAGCAGGTCCTTGAATAACATGGTTTCATTCAACGTCATTCCATTATACATTGATGAGAAAAATGATCAGTTCCTGGTTGGGGCCACACTGTTTGTGTGAAGTTTGCATGTTCTCCCCATGACTGTGTGGGTTTTCTCTGGGTCCGTTGGTTTCCTCCCACCGCAGATACATGCATGTTAGGGGAGCTGGCGTGTCTACGCTTTCCCAGTTTGAGTGGGTGTGGGTGTGGAAGTGAGTGGCCTTGACGGGAAGGGTGAACTCGCCAGGGTGGGCGCCCGCCTTGTACTTTGAGCTGCGGGAATGGGCTCCAGCTGCCCGTGACCCTGAACTGGACTAAGCATTTTGGGAAAGAATTCTCTTATTTTAATCCATCTTTATTAAATGGACACACAGTTCACATTTATTTCAGTGTTTAATATTTGAAGTGTTTTTGGGTTTTTATTTAGAAGTTTGATGATGTTTTTGTGACCAGAAATATCTCGTAGGAACTTCACTCATATGCATCAGTTAGATTATGGCAAACATGGTTTTGTTATGTGTCTTCTTTCTCTTGAAGTCACAGTTTTGAAGAACGTATCTCTTATATTAAATGAAGACTTACTGTACTGGCTCAGCCTGCATATTAATAACTTTCGTTGGTTCATGTTTCTTTAGAGCCCAGAAGTTAAACTGAGTTTTCTTTCCATCCCTCTCATTCTGAAGTGATTTTGTTTAACCTGATCTTTTCATTCATATCCATTATCTTCTGAGCAAAACATGTCCACTATCCTTGGTGATACCAAAAGTGTTGTGTCAGTTCCAAGTAAGTTCACTCATTTTTCATGCTTCCAAGGACATTTAGTTAATTGTACTTAAGCTCTAGTTTCCTTCTTTCTTTTTTTCTACAGTCCAAACAACAACTAGATTTAGCAAACCCACAGAACATTTTATAGTCTGTCACATCTAGCATCTAAAAAATAGCCCTAGCTGGTTTGTTTCAGTAGATAGAGTGTCAGCTCAAGGATTGAAGGGTCCCGGGTTCAATTCCAGTCAAGGGCATGTCCACTTGGTTGCAGGCTCAGACCCTGGCCGGAGTCAGGGCTGTTGCAGGAGGCAGCCCATCGCTGTGTCTCTCTCATATCAATGTTTCTCTCTGTCTCTCCCCCTCCCTTCTACTCTCTCTGAAAATCAGTGGAAAAATATCTTTGGGTGAGGATTAACAACAGCAACAACAAAATGCCTAATCTGCTAAGGAGAAAAAGAAAGAACTAACATTTTTCTCATTGTTTTCAAAAATAAGCATGAAAATAAAAATATTTGCTAGGTACTTATTTTCAGTCTTATTTGCATCCTACATCAGGAATCTTAGAATAAAAAGACTAACTAAAAGTTTGGTTCAATACAAGAAAAGAACACACTAGAGACTCTCAAGGTTTTTTTCCCTTCCCCTTCAGTTTTAAAAACAAATACTACACAATTCTGTGTTTTGCCTACAAACTTGTATTTTCATATTTTGAATAGCCTATGTGAATTGGTGTTTTTATTCTGCCTTGGAAAGTATTTTTACTATTTTTACTGCTGCCAATTAAAAAAACGCACACAACTGTTGAGGCTATAACAGTATTGGAGGAACACACACAATTGTATCTTCTGTCCTTAATAATTATATATGTCATTAAGCATTCTCTTCTTCCAAGAGTAGGATATTATGATGTTTTTCAAAACGTTTCTGAATTCAAATAATCCACTTTGTTATATCAACTTTTCTTTGAGTAAATAAATTAAAGATGCTTGAAAATATTTTTACTGCTTTTGATCACATGACAAAGGTTCTGTTACGTGAGAGTCCCTCTGCTCCCTCTTGCAATCAGTCGCTAAACATTTAGGTGTTAAATTTTTTCATGAGGAAAGGGATTTCCAGACTCTAAAGATTCTTCTTTCAAATCTGAACCTGAAGTCTGTTCACTCCTACTTGCATACTTGTGAGCACCTCTTCAGCAATCTACTGCAACCCCTTCGAATTCTGTTCAAAGGAAGATGGTAATGTCATCTGCTTTGGTGATCTGACCACATCCGTGCAGGCTTTATTTTAGAGCCAGTCTTCTCGTTTTCACAGGAAATGAACATTTTTTTTTTTTGTTGAAATACAAGTGTCAAGCATTACTTTTTTTTCCTTAAATAAATAAATTGTAGTTAATAAGTCTGTATAAAAGTTTGTATGGATTGCAGCTCTTGGTGCTATTTACTTAATGAAATGAAAGACTTCTCAATTTTCTGCAATTCCTATGCCCTAGAGTTGCTAGATTCATTGGGTGTTTGTTTATATGAGACTTTGTAAAGGTACTTTGTAAAGATAAATTATTATAGTGTCTGATAATATTTCTATTAACTTTAAAATTTCATTGTAGTGTATTTGTACAGATTTGCCTGTACAAATTCCACTCTTTATGAACGTAATATTCCAAATGTTTGAAATTTTTTTTCAAAAAATCATTTTCTTTTTCAGAGAGATGATAGACATATATTTTGATAGATGAGGGGCTTTTGCCATTCCACAAATAGGTGTAGATACTGTGTTTATTTAGAAAATCATTGAGAAACTATGTGCAAATGATTTTTAAAACATATATTCTATTTCCTACAGAATCTATTTAACTAATGGGTTGCTTTAATTACCAACTCACAGTTTAAGATTAGTAATTTGCCAATTTACATTTCATTATGTGGTACTTTGTAAATTGTAACACCAGTTCTTCGATATGTTGTCGTTAATAGAAAACTTTGTATTTCAAATACAGGAAGAACATTCTTCGCTTCCTAGATGCAGAGCGAGATGTCTCGGTGGTCAAGAGCAGTTTTAAGCCTGGCGATGTCATCCACTATGTGCTTGACAGACGCCGGACGCTAAATATTTCCCAGGATCTGCACAGCCTGCTCCCCGAAGTGTCACCAATGAAGAACCGCAGATTTAAGACCTGTGCAGTTGTGGGAAACTCTGGCATTCTGCTGGATAGTGGATGTGGAAAGGAGATAGACAGTCACAATTTTGTAATAAGGTGAGCTTTATTTTTTTCCTAAAGACTGTAATTTCTTCAGAGAAGTTTAATTTAGAAGTACAAAACTAGCAGAAATGTTTCAACCTAACATTAATATTAAGGATTATTGAAAGCAAAAACAAATATTTATCTATGATATCTTTTTCTGTGTCCCATCCAAATTTACATTTACCCTGAAGTACAAAATTATTATATCATTTAAAGAAAAGATTCATACCAGCATTTTTACATCAAATGGCAATTGTACTATATTTAATACTATATAAAAATATTTTAAATATTCTTTACATTTATCAATTTAATATTAAATAATTTATGAGTATGAAAAAATTAGTTATATGTGTGAACAAATTAATTCACTTAGTTATATTCATAATTCTCTTTAAAGGAACTACATTTTATTACTTTATTTACAAACATTATGAACATTAATATGCAGTGATGTAATAGATGTAAGTTAAGTTTACTTTATACTGATAATTATTTAGCAGACTTCAAGAACATAATTTAACAAGTTTATATTTGATATATTAGGCCAAATTGTCTTCATTATTCTTTTATGTGGTATTTGTGTTTGTTAGTACATTTTAATTTTTGAGTTTTCACACACAATTAAACACACTTATTGGCTTGTCATTGATGGTAAACAGATATTTGATGAGTCATGTGCTTGGTTAACTTTTAATTAAATGAAGAAAACCCAATAGTAGACATGGGATTGTGATGATATCATAAGTGTTAATAATTTTTAATTCCCAGTTTATGTATATGAACAAAATATTTTGCTTGTTTAATTTTTTAGCAAATGCACTGAATAAATGAAATATGTATACTGAAATTTGAAACAGAGCAATATAATCGTATATAATAAAAGGCTAATAGGCAAATTGACCAAACAGCGGAATGACTGTGGGTCTGGGTTGTGTCCTCCTTTTTCTTTCTGTTGTGGTTTTGAAATGGTTGTGCGAGGCAGCAATTTCAGGTGTTTACCTATGCCGCCATCTTGGTTTCCTCTAATTTACAGCAAACTTTAAATCATCCTCTTGATCTTCTATTAATGCCTATTCTCTTATAGCAAAATAGACTCTTTTCTAGGAGAGAAAAAAAAAAAGCCTCCTTTTCTGTGTGTCCACAAAATGGCTTTTTCAGCCACTCTCAGAATATATTTGTTCTTAACTCAAATGTTTTAACTGAAAACAGCTAATTTTCTGGTAGGGATCCATGGCCAGGGGATTATAAAGATTTTTAAAAATTCTTATATATTAGAAAAGGTAATTTATATTTTAGGGATAACAACATTGGTTATGTGATATGCTGCATATATTTTCTACCTTATTTTTACTTAATATATTCATATTTTTCAGTGAAATTTTAACATTTCTTAAACTAATTATCTTTGTGATATATATTAATTTTAAAGTATATGTAGAAATCAGAATTTTTATTTTATTCTTATTATTTATAATTTAAAAAATTTAACAGTGTGATGATTGTGGGGGTGAAAGGGGATGAATGGAGGTGGTAAAGGACATAGAAGGTATAAAAGATTATGGAAAAAAGTATAACAAAATAAAATTTAAAAAGTCATCTTCAAGTTAAATATGGAATTTCTTATTTCTTGTGATGTGAGGTAAGACTCTAACTTTTTTTCTTCCATCCTTGTCACTCCTTGGATAAAGAGATTTTATTTACAGTAGATAATTTTAAAAATGAAAATGACAATGGCTGATAAACTATTTTAAGTTTTGAAACATTTTCTTAAAATGCTTGTTGTTCTTTCTAAAAGTAGAATATTACAAACTGATACAGTTATTCATCTATCAGTCCAGCAAGAACTTTAAAGTCCTGCATATTCAGTACAGAGTTGCAGTGATATTGGAACTCCTGTAAAACACTTTAAAAAATGTAAATTGATTAAAATTTTCTAAAAATCAAGTTGATAATTTCAAACAAGTCTTAAAAATAGTACCTTTCTCTACTCAGTATTTCCAGTTCCAAGAACCTATGCAAATGTGTGTAACTGTTTAAATAGAAAGGCATTTTATAGTGCCTGACAAGAAAGGACAAGTAAATCATCATAGACCTGGATGATTAGTCATTCGACACATGGAAAAGAGGAATCTGAGGCACGGGGACCAGTAAGCACAAAGGCAAATGCTTTCCGTGGTCTTTGGATAATGCAGAATTTGTGACCATTCTATTATCACCTTCCTAATGAGCAACAGTGTGAAAGGGGAAATGGCAAGGGGTTGGGGCTTCAATGAAGAATTTTTACACCATGTTAAGGATTTACATGGTGTCCTGTAGAACAAGAAAGAACCTTAGAGTTTTTTGGTTTCTTGGCTTGTTTTTGTTGAGGTTTTGTTGCTGTTGCTATAAGTCAGAGAGGAACGGATTTAGAGGTACGGAAGCATGAGCATATTTGCAGATGGAAGGGCCATGTAATAAATAATCAAAGATAAGTGAGAGCAATCGATAAGGAAACCACGAGAAGAGGCAAAGCATGATAAGATCCAAGTCATAGGACAGAGTAAGATGATAAACCAAGCTTATATGGTATGATGGATATTAATGTAAAATATTATAGATATCATCCTTTCCTGAGATCAAAGGAGCATTGGTAAATGGGCAATTAATCAGTCCTTCCATAGATTTCAAAGTGTGGCTTCATTTTGGGTTTTAAGGTAGTTGTTATCTTTCATCTATCAAACTCATCTATAAGTGAACACAGGCCCAAAATATGTACTCCAAAGCCAAATGCAAAGGTTTCAGTATCTATTGTTTCAAGTAATAGATAGCATTGCTTTGATCTTCCTTATAATTTATTAACTCCTTTGCTCTTTTATTTGCCTATTTAAGGAAGTAGAGATACAGAAATGGAGAGCAGTCTACATTGAGATGATCACAGTCTAGTGAAGGAGATAAAACAATGAACTAGTAACATGCAGATTGCTTTATTAGAGGTACAAAGAGCAGTAGGCACTGGTAACAAGGCACAGATGAGACATGAGGGGATGGCCAGGAATGATTTCCTGAGAGAGACAGCACATGGAGGCTGAGGAGGCAAGTACAGAAAGGAAAGGAAAGAGCATGAGACCTAGTCCACACTGGATCTACGACGTGCAAAGGGACCTGGGCCTGGGGACAAGTGGCTTTCCCAGGTCCCGAAGTAGAGTCAGCATGCTGGAATAAAGGTTATGTGGACAAATGGAAGCAGGCTAGGCTGGGAGACAGATTATTCCTTCCTAAGGGGATTGAGCTTAATTTTGCATAAGGTCTGTGAAGCCACTCAGTTGAGGAATGGTGTGACCAAATTTAAATTTCAAAAGACATCTAGGTGATAAATTAGTGGAAGACAAACATAGTAATACTGAAGAGTTTAAAAGTAAATATAATGAATGACAAAGTAAGACAGTGACCATGGGGATCACTTGGAAGCAAATTAGGAAAATCAGTGAATGATATATGAATCCTAACTAATAAAAGCGTAATATTAAAATTAACCGTGTCTTTGGGATGGCCTAAGCCACGCCCACCAGTCAATCAAAGTGACTGTATGCAAATTAGCCTAGCCAAGATGGTGGAGGCCGCAGCCCCGTAGAAGCCGCACACCGGGGCTGCGACCTCCACCATCTTGGGAGCCTCCATCGGGGAGGCATCCGGTGCCCTGAGCCGGCCCATGCTTTCCCAGGCGGAAGCCTCGGGGTGGGACCAGCCAGCCGGTCCCCCCTAGGCTCCCTCCTGGGTCTGGGAGGCCATGGGGTGGCCACCTGCCACCCCATCGCTTCCCAGGCGGAAGCCTTGGGGGGGCAGGACCAGCTGGCTGGCCCCCTGAGCCTCCCTCCTGGGCCTGGGAGGCCATGCAGTGGCCACCTGTCACCCCATCGCTTCCCAGGCGGATGGCCTGGAGGGTCAGTGGGAGCTGTGGCCGGCCTGAAAACTGCCCTCAGCCCCTCGCCCAGACTTGCCACACCCCCTGGGGTGAGGGTTCCCACTGGGGAGCTTGGCCAGCCTGCAAACAGACATTGGCCCCTCACCCAGGCTGGCCAGGCACACCGGCAGGTGGACATCCCCAGAGGGGTCCCAGACTGCGAGAGGGCACAGGCCGGGCTGACGGACCCCCCCACTCCAGTGCACAAATTTTTGTGCACCGGGCCCCTAGTAGTAAAATAAATGGAAAGTGGAAATGATAATGAATATGAGTATGCTTCACTTTAAAATGTAGCTTTTTGGGGGACAACAGAAAATGAAGATTCCAAATAATATTCCATTATTTGGGTTAAGGTATTTGTTATCTTTCATCTATCTAACTCATCTGTAAAGTGAACACAGGCCCAAAATATGTACTCTACAGTCAAATGCAAAGGTTTCATCTGAGGTACTTAGGATTAGGCTAACAAACTATATTTTTCCATAGAGAGTTTTGAATCACTTTCCTGAGTGTATACAATAAGTTGGAGAAAGAAGTAACAGAGCTTTTCATTTTTCCTCACCTACTCAAAGTCCAACACTTTATTTTCAAATTAAGATTAAAAATACTTATCTTTTTCAATTAGAAAAAATAGTCAATGTTATACTAGATCCATAGATTTTTAGTTGCATGTTTACTCTGAAACATGAAAACTAGTGAGATATTGTCTTAGTTAGGGGACATTTTAAATTTTGAGGACTTACCATAAAAGACAGAAAAAGAAAGTCTAGGCTAACAAAACCAGTTGAACAACAAATAAAACCACACACACAAAAATATCATAAGTATCTTAGGTGATGAATGTGTTAACCTTGTTCTGGCAATCATCTCACAGTATATATCTGTATACCAAAACATCATGGTGTACACTTTAAACTTACACAGTTTGCAACTATATCACACTAAAGCTGGGGAAAAAACAATTTAAAAAAATCAAAGAAATAAAAAAAAAACCAAGCTGACTTTTTAATGTAGAACAGTTTCTCCAGTTGTGGTCTATGGACCATCTGTGATAAGTTCTTTCTCTTATCACGTAGGTACTTTGTGTCAAAAGAATGTCAAAGTATTCTAAAGATAGCTAAGCATGCAGGAGACCCAAGACCCTTTCTCTCTTGTGAGCTAACATCTCAACCAATCAGGTAGATGTGATTCCAAGTTTCAGCTTTTTCATTCTACATAGGTATATTATATTATATTCAATCTTAAGTGATTTGTTTGCTTCTCTAAACCCCAGATTTTTCATATTTAATATGAAGAAAATGATCCCTATCTTTAATTACAGAGTTAAAATGAGATAATAGATGTGAAAGGAGCTATTATAAACCCAAGTATACATTAGTTATTAAAGAAATGTAAAGTTTTCTTCTTCTGATGGCATAGGATTAATATTCATGCTCGGAAAATTGTGTCTGTGACCTGGATGCACAGAAAATTTAAATATTTGCAGTTAAATGGCCATTGTTACTAAGCAGTGCGTATTCTCCCAAGAAGTATAATTGAAATGATACTTATTTAAATGAGAGTTCAGAAACCTGGATCCCCTGCTGGCATTGCTGCTAAATGTAGCTGTGGGACTTTGAACAACAAGGTAAACCATTTTGAGTTTCAATTTCCAGACATGTCAAATGTGGCAGCTGAACTAGATGGAATAATAAGTTCCTTTCTGTATCTGAAACTCCATGATTCTATTTTCCTATGATTCAATTGATACCTTTGGAATAAGTCCTATCAACTTGCATTGTTGTTTAGATTTTTTCCTTCAGGTTGCCATCCTATATAATAAAGAGGGAATATGCAAATTGACCATCACTCCGGTCAATTTGCACCCACAGTTGAGGCTAAGTTCTCATAACGAGCCTTAAGGAGCAATCAGCAGGGACCTGAGGCTGCGCACCCACCCACCCCTGCATGGGGCTTGACAGGAGACCTAAGGCCATGCCCCCCACCCTGGCCCTAGGCCAGGGGACCTGAGGCTGTGTCCCCCACCCCAGCAGCAGGTCAGGGAACCTCAGGCTGTGCCCCCTGTCCCTGCGCAGGCTGGGGGGTCACAGGCTACTCCCTCCACCCAGCAGGGCTTTATGGGGGAGCTCAGGCTGTGCCCCCCTGCCCTAGCATCCAGGGGACCTGAGGCTGCACCCCCCCACCTGGCAGGGCTTGACAGGGTGGGACCAGCGGGGTCTGGATCTAGCCCAATGAAGGGGGGCCGTCCAGGTTTGGGTCTCGAGCGATTTTGAGGTGCACGTGGGTGGTTGAAGACTTGACTCTGGGTTCCATGGTGCACCCCAGACTCTGACAGGAGGAAGATTTTCATATACGTTTTACTAATTTTCTTTAATCTCTGACACTTCTATTATAGAGAAAGGGCACATAGCAATATTAAAATATTTACTCTAATTAATCCCCTTTTAATGTGCTTGAATTTCGTGCACTGGGCCACTAGTGTTTTATAAATATACTTCCTCCTCATCAGTCAAATTGTAGAAATAATATTTCTACTTCATACTGCATCATCTGATCTGGCTGTTTGTTTCTGAGGGTCCCAGAGTGTTGCCTTTTCTCATGATGTATGCAGGCAACTGGTAAGACTTAAAATTAGGAAAGTATAATTTCTTAGCCCAAAGAAAAATAAGGGTAATTTTTAATGATTCATAGAGATCATTGAAAGGTCAGGAACTTGGGAAGTCACGGTATGTTCAAAGTATGTAAGGAAACAGCAAATACAAGTGTTATCACGAGAATAGAGAAGTTATTTCACATCAACATCATTTACTATGTTGACATTTTTCTTGAAGATAAGACCTCCCACTTCCCATATCTACTTCACTGGCAATCACTGACATTCTTGGAACCACAGAAAATAATATTTTCAGTATATAATTTGACTCATGCCATTATTGGAAACTTTAAAAAAAATAATAGCAGTCGGTATGTTATCTAATATTAACAGTGATTGTCTTTTACAGGGAAACTTACAAGTGCTTTCTGCTTGAAAATTAGTTTAATTTCTGTTTTTGGTACTGATGTTTATGTGTGTGTGTGTATTTTCTCATGCAGTGAACACAAATAATGCTTTTAAATTGGGAATGAAAGTAACTTTAATTTTAAAAATTATGTTAAAATCTGGAGTATGGACAAGTAGGATGCTGAACTAAGAGGAGAATTGGACTCATATTTCAACTCTGACACTACCTGAGTGATCTTAAGCATGATATATGTTTTTTAACAAATATAAAAATTTACCTTGTAGAATTTTGTAGCCTGTAGTTTTGAGTATTCTCTCTTTAATGTCAGGTGTCTTGTTTGTGGTGTGTGTGTGTGTGTGTGTGTGTGAGAGAGAGAGAGAGCGAGAGAGAGAGAGAGAGAGAGAGGGAGAGAAAGAGAGAGAGAGACTCTCTGTATTTTGGATAATCAAAATCACTTGATTTTGAAATATTATACAATAATTTTTGGATTTTTAATGTCTCAGATTTAAAGTTGGGTTCAACTCCCAGCTCTGAAGATTTGTGATCTTAAGCATTTTCCCACCTCATTTGTAAAATATGATTACTGATACTCAATTGTATGGCTATTCTTTAGGTTTGAATAACTTAAACGTGTAGTATTTGGCATAAGATAGGTAGTAACTGTTAGCTCTCATAATGGTTAGCAAATTACATTAGACTGAACAACACAGCCTTGAGACACAAGCATAGTGATCCTGTGAAGAATTGGGAGTAGTATTTCTGCTGAGATTCATAAATTGCTTAAGAAAGATGTTCAAAATTAGAATCCCATAATTATTTTTGAGTACTACTTTGACCTTTGACATTAAGTGTATGGCACCTAAATATAATTATTAAAAAATAAAAAAATATTTATTTGAAGTTTAATAATGGAAGTGGTAGTTTCATTAATCTGTTGTTGCATTATTCAACAGGTATTTCTTTCTTAAACAAACAATGAGCAAGCAGCCACTAGATGCCAAGTTCTGAAGGACCGCAGGAGGTTTTAGGGATACAAAGATAAATTATGTGGTCTGTCTTTCTTGGAATTTTCAGTCTGATGGAGCAGACAGACATGTATAAAGAAATAAGAAAACAGTACAATAGTAGTAATAATAAAGCTAGCTAGAAACAAAGTATTGCTACCAGGGAAACAGGAGAAATTAATTATAAAACGAAAGAATTTAAGTTTTAAGGGAGTGCCTTTTGGGAGAGGAAAAATAATTTCCTTTTGAGGACTGTCATATTTTTATGCACATTCTTGCCTTTATACTTTGTGCTTATCATCTTAGCAAAGCATTGTGTGGATGTGTTTTTCATGATGCTCTTTAGCCTCAATGATTGAGGTCATTAATAAAAATCCTACCCAATTTCTTAACATGCCTTGCCCTTCATTTTAATTTTTAAAATTCTCCAGGCATGATCTTCTATGTGTATTTAAGGGAACTATTAATATCTGAGAAGCTTAACTTTGTGCATTTTATATTAAAATGTTTTTATCCAGCCCTAACTGGTTTGGCTCAGTGGACAGAGCGTCTGCCTGCGGACTGAAAGGCCCCAGGTTTGATTCCAGTGAAGGGCATGTACCTTGGTTACAGGACCATCCCCAGTGGGGAGTGTGCAGGAGAAAGCCGATCAATGTTTCTCTCTCATTGATGTTTCTAACTCTCTATCCCTCTCCCTTCCTCTCTGTAAAAAGTCAATAAAATATATTAAAAAATATTTTTTTTCTTTCATTGACTGGCTTATTGACTGGCTTATAAGCCAGCCAGTGAAAGAAAAATACCACATGATCTCTCTCATTTATGGATAATAAAGTAACATTATAAGCTGAAGAACAACAATAGATACAGAGGCAGAGCTGTATCGAACAGACTGTCAACCTATAGCGGGAAGGCTGGGGAGGACTAGGGGGAGGGTGAGAGATAAACTGAAGGACTTGTATGCATGCATATAAGCATAATCAATGGACACAAGACACTGGGGGGGAGGAGAAGAGGGGGGAAGGTCAAGGGGAAAAAAGGGAGACTTATCTAACACTCTTTGAAATACTTTAAGCAATAAAACAAAATTAAAAAATATTTTTATCCATTATTTAATTATCTAAGATATTCTTTAATTTCTAAGTATTGGACAATTGTAATGCCCAATATACTTTTAGGCATATTTCATATTTTATGTTATGTTCAACAAAAAGCAAAACATTTATCTGGATTTAGCTAGAACTGGAAGTTTCATTTTTTACAAACCAAAAACTGAATCTGTAATATTTTAATAAAATAAAAGGAGGGGGAGACCCTAACAATTGAAGAATGCTAAACACTGCAGGTTTTTTCCCCCACTTTCTATCCTTATCTACCATCTTTCCTTATGGGTAAATTTTGACTTTTGAGTGTTTTAAAAGATCAGGATGTTTTTTAAAATCAGCTTTCAGAACTTCTCTAGTTTCCTAATTTGTTCTGAATGATGATGGTTCTGCTTTCAGAAAACACTAGTCACTTAAAATAGGTATATTAGTGAAATAGTTTGTATTTCCTGTTTAATTTTAAATAATTCCAACTTGAAAGGATGATTTAAAAAATAATTTTTGGCCTATATTAATTAGCAACTGTGGTTAAAATATAGCTTAATACATGTTTGTTTTCCTTAGTTCAACTCTCAAAACACACACTATATCAACTTGCTAGTGGAACATCTTTAACATATTGAATAGAACTAACATTTAAAAATAAAGTTTGAAGTTAACTGTCCAGGGAATCAGAAGATTTAGTGCAGAGCTCACAAACTGACAGCCTGGGCAGCCCCAATCTAGGTAGTAGATTTTGTTGTTGTCTGGCATTTATCATCACAGTCCCATGAGAGGCTGCCCCCTTTAAGTAGGAAACTAGATAAGCAAAATTACCCATTTTCCAGAGTTATGCTAATATCTGAACCAAAGACCTGCATGTTTTCAGACCTGCTCTAGAGCATTAGTGGTACACTGAGAAGACTAGGGAGATCAAAACCATTGTAAATAATTGTTATTTCTCATACACAGAATACCTGTTGACCAGTTGCTATGATGTGCGTTAACCACCAGGGGGCAGACGCTCTGACTGCTAGGTTTGTTTTCTGCTGGGGTCCGGCAGATCAGGAATGAGTGAGATGGGCTGGACATGCCCTGGAGCCCTCCCATGGTCCCTTCCTGGCTGGCCAAACTTCTATGTCTCTCTCTGGCCCTGATTGTGCACCAGTGGGGTCTCTTGGCCTGGCCTGTGCCCTCTCACAGTCCGGGACTTCTCGGGGGATGTCAGAGAGTTGATTTTGGCCCAATCCTGTAGACCAGGCCGAGGGACCCCATTGGTGCTCAAATTTGTGCACTGGGCCTCTAGTTATAAATAAAGGGACACAGATAAGTATGTGGAATAGTCTGATGTCATTCATATGTAGCACAAGTAATCAAGGTTGTATAGAGAAAATTCTGGAAAGTAAGGGTAGGGACAAGTTATAAAACCGTGAACTGATAGCACTGAAGATTTTTGGTTAGGACAGTAACATGATAAAATGTCCATTTTAATAAGATGATACCTTCCTTGAAACAGAATGAAAATGTTGGAGTACTTGTATTAAAGAACTGGTTAGAGCAATATTTTCCAATATGTATAATAAAGATGCATAGTAAGATTATGTGCAAGAAAATTATGTGCAAGAAAATAATTTTCTATTATAATCCATTCTGTTTTTTATCATTTGTTAAAAATTGCTGGTAAATGACCCCAACTTTAATTAATGCCACCTATGGGTTTGGCTAATAGTTTGAAAAATAAATAAGAAATTGTTATAATGATAGTTCAAAGAAATATGGTCATGCCTAAATAGCAATAGGAATAAATAATATATTCAGTATAAATATTCTAAGAGGAATTTTTAGCACTTTGTAATAAATCCGATATGGAAGATTAAATAATTATAGAGATCAAGGCCTTTCAGCCACGTCCAAAATGTGACTTTCCACTAAAAGATGGCATGAGAAAGACCCACTTAGAATAAATATGATGTAATGACTGTGAAGTTGCCTTGGCCTACCTTATGATAACAAAAAATAAGACATTTATTTTATCCACTCATGATATGATACTTTTCTGAATGCTTGATTGGTATCAGGATGCCTAAGTCTTCTGGGCATTAAACTCACTGTCTTTCCAGAACCAAGTGTCAAACAAATCATATGTACTAAGTTAGAAGTCATTTCTCTACCCTAGGTAGTATTTTTTAAGAAGTAAAAAGAAATATATTTATACTCCGACAAGAAAATTAAATGTCAAGGCAATGGTACTATCACTTCTTTTATGGGTAATCACTAAAAGTTAGAAAACTCAGATGTTTCCTGCAAACAATGTAATGTCCCTACTGTACATAGTTTATTAACTCCATAAATTGACAAAGAGGAAAAGTTATGGTTTCTCTGCCATGGTC
Source organism: Murina feae (assembly GCA_004026665.1). Classification (NCBI taxonomy): domain Eukaryota; kingdom Metazoa; phylum Chordata; class Mammalia; order Chiroptera; family Vespertilionidae; genus Murina; species Murina feae. The sequence goes on along the minus strand of PVJC01022182.1, from coordinate 3,617 downwards.
TTCTGGCATGGATGATTAAAGTATCAGCCATAATATTTCAGGAATTTTGTTTTCTTTTTTTTAATGCATGTCAATTTTTAAGAGCATAAACCCGTGCTGATTGAGTTTTTCTCTCTATAAAACAGTAACTCCTAACTACTCAGTAGCTACCCAGAAACCACTGATCAGTGGAGTAGTCCAGTTCACTGATTTTAACAAGAGAGCCTAAAAAATATATTCTAAACATTATTGCTTGGTTTCTTACCATCTTGTCTTAAATATCCCAGTCATGGATTTTGTCAAGACAATGAGTAAGAAATTTCTCAACAACTGTCAGAAATTACCCTTCACACCCTTCAGAAAAATTAAAATTATCCTACTTATTTAATTATAAAGGAAGGATTAAGAAGGTATGCTTAGTATTCATTCTATATGCTATTTCAAGGAACATGACATTTATAATCATAATTTACTTTTTTGAAAAATAAACAGTCACATGCAATTTCTTAATTATAATAAAGGATAAGATGAATAGCTCATATTTAAATTACTTTGACAATCCATGTAGTATAACAATATGTTTTTCACAATGCTCATGAAGTTTATGAACTTTTATAAATGTACTGTTAAGTTCCAGATAGAGAACAGCAGTTAAAGCTTTTACCTTAAAAATCACTTAGTGCACACAACCACACACTGATATTCGGAGGCTGAGACCTTATTTTTAATGGAGAAAAATATATTTGCAAATTATCCTTCTGATGCCTTACTTTTTCCTTTTTTTTTGTTTCTTCTGTTATTCCTTTTACCCCTCCTCTATTTTTTATTTTCTTGAAAAATAGGTGATGACTTGTAAGTATTCACCACTCAAAATTAATTGGGATCAAAGATGAAGGATAATAAATGCTAAGTTTGAGCTTGATTAAAAATGTGGACTCATACCCCAGCTGGTTTGGCTTGGTGGATAGAGTGTCAGCCCTCAGACTGAAGGTCTGGGATTCAATTCTGGTCAAGGATACATAACTCCATCCCTGGCCCTGTTACAGAAGACCAGGGAAGACCAAGCAAAGCTTAGAGAGATGGAGTTACATTTATTATTATTATTAGGCACAGGCCCAGAGAAAAATGTTTCTAGAATTCTGGGCCAAGTCACACAGGAAGTTTCCTGTATTTATATTTTTTTACCCTCTTTGTCTCCCAAATATGGGGTTTTCCAGTCCCCTTTGCAAGATCTTGAAGAGCCCCTATGTGCTGGGGCTTTGAGACCTCAACCAAAGGCTTAGCCTGGTGCCAGCACTGATAACTTTGTCTGGAGAAGGTTTATGGCCTCTCTGAAATGGGAGTAGTCTTATTTTCCTTGTTATTTAAGCCAGCAAGCATTTACAGAAGCCAAAATAGCAGGGTTAAAATTTCAAACAGCAGTTTTTATATAAGATGGCTGCTTTAGCCCAGGTCAGGGGGCGGGTGGGGGGCTAATGCAGGAGGCAACCAATTGATGTATCTCTCTCACATCAACTAATCAATGTGTCTCCCATCGATGTTTCTCTGTCTCTGCCCCTTCCTCTCTCTCTAAAAATCAATGGAAAAATATCCTCAGGTAAGGATTAACAAAAAAAGTGTGGACTCACAGTGGAAAACTGACTATAAGCACCTCCCCTAATTTCCCCAACTCTTGCCTTTTCATATGCTATAGTTAATCATGAGAGTCTAAGGCGGAGACCTATGAAGTCATATTTCTATTTTTAGCTGAAGTCTTGGAATAATTCTGCACTTTTAGGTCTTACTTTTAATCCATTGCTTTATATCAGAGGAGATGCTTGTATTTTATATCACATTTAAATTCATTGAAGTCACTAATAGCCCTCCAGTACTCTCTTAATATTTTGAGATAGTTTCATTGTCCTCTCATTATGTTAAGATCTGAGTTCCAATGCTAAATAATATTTGTCCTTTTAGCAATACCACTTGCTCATATGTAGTTTTTCATAATGGGCCCTTTTTATAAGAAGTATATCTCCAAAAACAGAAAATATAAGAAAAATAAAAAATGTATTTATTTCTAAATTAAACTCAACCAGTAGACTTTACTTCACATTCTCACCTAAGACAATTTCCTTCTTTTAAGGAAGAGAATATAGTCTAATAATTTTGCTGTAGAATTTTTATTTGAGTTCATGAGTGGTTACGGGAGAGTTAGGAAGGATTGAACCTCTATTTTGGCCAACTGGATTTTCAGACCAAACTTGTGATTCAGTGAAACCAATGAGATGATGAAAGTCACAGCCATATGACATTCAAATGCAGCTGAATTTGTGACCGAATTCTCTAAATTTGTGCTGTGGTCTAGTTCTTACTTTTCATTCACAGGGATTAATTGGTGCACAATATTTAAGAACTTAGGACCTATCTTTACTACTTACAAATTATGTCAACTTGTACAACTTACCACAACTCAGTTTCTGTCTCATGGGATTTATGAGAGTTGCATATAGCACATACAAAGGAAATAAAACAGTTTCTGTTTTATCATATTAAAAGATCTTTGGTACCTTATATATAAACTATTTCAAAGTTCTAATTGTAGAGCCTAATTCCCTTGCACACTTGCCATATTCTTCTTTCATTGTGGTGATACTGGTTAACAAAATTATACAGGTACACAATTCTACAACACATCATCTATACACTGTATTGTGTGTTCATCAACAAAATCATTCTTCTTAAGTATACTAGGCCAGATTTATGAGCTTCTAAAGTTTTCACATTGTCTATTACATCAGATTTATTCTGCCTAATATTTAAGATGTTATGCATTCATCCATTAAATTATTCTGCCTAATATTTAAGATGTTATGCAATCAACCATTAAATCAACCATTCTAACCCCAATTAGTTTCAGGGGTGCCTAAATTCCAAGCAAAATGGTTTATTAAATGGCCTATAAATAATCTTTCTTTCCACACTGTTGCTCAGTAAGTTCTTCCTATTTGACATGCTCTTTAAATTGTTTGTATGCTTTTCTTTTGACTCTCACAATAGGTTGTAAGAGGAAAGAGCATGTAAAAATGATAAACATTAGCTAAAATTTATTACCAACTCTAAGCAAATCAATTCTGAGGATATTTAGATATTTTTTTTTCCTTTTTGCCCCCATTATCATTCCAATCAGTGTTAATAGGTTCAAGAAAAAGTTTGATCTCAGAGAGGTTATATAATATCTAGTATATGTAAGGTCACATAGATTGGAATGTGAAGACCAATGCCCATCTAGCTACTAATTAAAAGATGGCTGAGGGCAGAAACTAAGGTAAATACATTTTATCCCTTAAAGCCAAAGTTGGATATTTTTTACATGCATATTTAACATTTTAATTTGTTTAAGCATAATCATTTCTTGGCATCCCTTCCCCTTCAGACCTCCAAAAAACTGTTATTAAATAACTAGAGGCCCGGTGCACGAAATTCGTGCACGGAGTGGGGGTGGTGGTGTCCCATAGACCAACCTGCACCCTTTCCAATCAGGGACCCTTTGAGGGATGTCCGACTGCCCATTTAGGCCCGATCCCACCGTTGGGATCGGGCCTAAATGGGCAGTCGACGTCCCTTTCATAATCCAGGACTGCTGGCTCCTGACCTCT
>PVJC01022181.1:0-27514 GCA_004026665.1 Murina feae | reverse complement strand
CCTTTGCGTGGCATCAGGGCGCGGGTAAGAGGTGGCAGGGGGTCGGTGGCCTGCTTGGCAGCTGTCCAGGCACTTTGCGGGGCATCAGGGAGTGGGAAAGAAGAAGCAGGAGGTCAGTGGCCTGCTTGGTGGGCTTCCCAGGCCCCTTGCAGGGCACCAGAAAGTGGGAAAGCAAGGTGGCGGGCCAGGAAGTGGGAAAGAGGTGGCAGGGGGTCGGCGACCTGCTTGGTGGCTGCCCAGGCCCTTTGCGGGGCATCGGGGAGCAGGAAAGCAAGACTGCAGGGGCCGGGGTCCTGCTTGGTAGCTCCCCAGACCCCTTGGCAGCACTGGGAAGTGGGAAAGGAAGGTAGCACGGGATGGGTGAGTGGGAAAGAGTTGGTGGCCTTCTTGGCGCCTTCCCAGGTACCTTCCGAGGATCAGGGAACAGGAAAAGGCTGGCCTGACCATGAGGTGGGGTTTTCCCTGCTTTCTGGTGGCTGGAGGAAGATGGGCAGTAGTCAAGCTTGGGAGGCAGGCAGCACCCAGCCCTGGCCACAGCTCAAAAAAGAGAAGAACATGCAGGGGAGGGCAAGAGTCTGAGAGATCAACATAGAGGCGGTGCCTGTTCCAAGCCTTGATGGTGTGCCTGGGGACAGGCCCCCAGCAGGTAGACACACACAGGAGGACTGCTCCGAGCCTCAGATGCGGCTGGGGGCAGGTCTCCAGGTGTGACACACACACACTCACACACACACACACACACAAATGGTGCCTGGCAGACTGGGGCCATCATAGGACATCCACTGAGGGGTCCCAGACTCTGAGAGGGCACAGGCCGGGCTGAGGGACTCCCTCCACCCCGAGTGCACAAATTTTTGTGCACCGGGCCCCTAGTAAAGAGATAATATGCAAATTAACTATCATGCCCTCGCTCAAGATGGCCACCCTCATGTGGTCACAACATGGCCACCATAAGATGGCTGGAAGGAGAGGGCTGTTGGGGGCAACCAGGCCAGTAGGGGAAGGCAGTTGGGCATGACTGGGATGGCAGGGGAGCGGTTATATGTTGATCAGGCTGGCAGGGCAGTGGTTAGTGGGTGATCAGGCTTGTAGGCAGAAGCAGTTAGGGGCAATCAGGCAGTCAGGCAGGTAAGCAGTTGGAAGCCAGCAGTCTTAGATTATGAGAGGGATGTCCAACTGCTGATTTAGGCCCAATTTCACAGGGATCAGGCCTAAACTGGCAGTTGGACATCCCCCAATGGCTCCCAGATTGCAGAGGGTGCAGGCTGGGCTGAGGCACACACCACCAGTATACAAATTTTGTGCATCAGGCCTCTATTCTACAGACATATTTCAAAAGAATGATTTCACAAAATTCTTTATATCTACTTATAGAGGTAAGATTTACATTGGCCAAAACATAAATTCAGTGCCTTCTATAAACAAAATTTAGGTTGTTTTATTTGTGTGTGTGTGTGTGTGTGTGTTTTAGAAATGGCAACTACAATGCAAAATTGTCTTTTCTTAGCATGCCACCCTCATGGCCTAAGGGCTGTATTGTGCATACTTTTTACTCATAATGGCTTCTTAATAGAATACTGAAAGGAATAAACAGAAAAGGAACCTTCTGGAAGCTAAAATAATATCTGATAAATAATATATTTCACATAATGATATATTTTCCCTAAATGGGGGATAGATCTGAAAGACCCATTAAGAAAATTAAAAAGGAAAATGGAAGTACATTTTCTTGGCAAACAAGATGCCAGACAAGTGGACAATTGATAACATTTCTCTATAAAGTTACACCTTCTACATTTCAATTTGCTTTCCAATCTTATGTACTAAGAGAAAGAGACATTATTTTTTTTTTAACTGTGCTTATTTGAGCAAATGAGTCAACAAACCTTACTGGTTGAATGGACATGAGTGTTAAAGGCAAAATGGGCAAGCTGGGTCATGAGTGAAAGGGGCAATTTTTCAGTAAATCTGGGTGAAATGAGAGAGGATTAATACGGAATAGAGTTTCATAAATTCTATTTTGATCCTGTTGCTTTTGAGGAGCTTCTGAGAGAGGTCAAGGAAGCATTTTGTTCTGTGATGTAGCCCTCTGAAGAGAAGTCAAGGAAGGGAGCATTAATGCTGGGGATGATTGAAACCAGAGGCTGGAAAGAAATATATGGGGAGAAAATGTGGAGAGACAACTTGAAAAGTCTTAAAGAACTTCATCATCTCCTAGTCAGGATGGTAAGGAGCCAGAAAGGAATATAAATAGGGTCCTGCAGTATGATAGTAATCAGGAGAGTGTGAAATGACAGTAGCGGAGCACTGGTAACTGTTGAAAAGAGACTGTAAAATAAGATGTGGTGTTGAATATTGATAACAGACTGGTTGAAAAAGCACCTCCCCTCCCTCCGTCCTTAAAACATATCCCAATAGAGAGGCCAGATTAGAGTAGATTGAAGGTGACTGGGAAGTGAGGAAGTGGAACAGTGAGAACAAGCAAAGTTTGACTTAGAGGGGAAAAGAAGGAAGAAAATAGTATATGGAGAAGTTGTGGGTTAAGGGAATTTAACTTTTGTAAAAGTAGTGCTGCTTCATTGAGTACATTTATTACAAAGCATGTCACTGGAAAGTTCTGGAGACAGAACGTAGTGAAAGAGGACAGTGGAGAAAAGGAGATTCAGGAAGCAGGCTCTGATCCTGACATTAAAGTGTACACCCACCACTTTCATGTCAAAAGGAAAGACAAAAATGTAGACACTAAGGAAAGCATTTTGTAGACTTCAAAGAAAGCAGTGTGTTTTACCAGCTGATGCATTTTATGTTTTCTTTTTCTGTGAAATTAAAGATGAGGTCATCAGTTGAGTTGGTGTTTTTACTGAGAGACAGTTGGAAAAAAAGTGTAGAAGGTAATAACAAGTAATTTGGTGGTTTGGAAAAGCAATTTACTCAGGGAAATAATAGTATGGATACATGGCAGTGTCATGTATCAGGTTGAATTAAAAAAGAGTATGAAACAAATGCATATGTATACTGTATTTACCCATAGATACACACATTAGTATATACATAAATATGATGTTGCCTAGATGAATAATATCTATGTATCTTTCTGTGCAAATATGCACAGAGAAATGACTGGAAGCATATTAATATAAAGAACTAGTAAACTGTATCATATATGTATATATGATATTCATATATATTTCACACCTACAGTAATAAAAGGGTAATACGCTAATTAGGGTGGACATCCATCTGGACAAAGCTACAGTGGCTGTGAGGGCCCAGGGCTGGCACCACATGGGAGAGGCAGGTGGGGTCCTGTACTTGGGCAAGAGAAGTGGGTTGGCCCACCACTCACGCAAGAGGGGTAAGCCAGTCCAGCACTCCCTGTCCAGCTCAGCGCCCCTTTTGCAGAGGCAGCAAGAAGGCGGAACTCTGCCCCCTTCCACAAAGGCAGCATGGGACAGGCCATGGCATGGCCTCATCCCTGTGCTGCCTCTTCCACAGAGACAGCCACAGAGGCAGCAGCCTGGGCTTGGTCCAGGTGCCACACCTCCGCAAAGGCTGGACAGGGTGCAACCTGCTGTGCCTCAACCTCCCAAAGCCCCTCCCAATCTGGCCTGGCCCCAGATGGCCCCCCACCTACCAGTGGGTGGTGGGCGGGGCCAGCACTAAGAAGCAAGGGCTGAGGGCCAGCAGCGGCCAGGCAATGGCAGCAGCATCAGGCTGATGGGGGCAGAGCCTTCCCCTGATCATCCTGGTCACTTCTCCCAAGGGAGGACATCCTCTGAGGGCTCCTGGACTGTGAGAGGGGGGAGGCCAGGTTGAGGCCAGTGCATGAATTTTCATGCACTAGGCTTTTGGTTCCTTCAATAATGTATCACTTTCAATAATGTATCAACATCTTCATGGTTTTCACTTTATTGTATTTTGTGTTTTTGCACATTATGAATGAGCACTAAGGCAAAGAAAGAGGAAAAATATGCTGTAAGTTAAATTGACTATGTTATCTAAATACATTAAATCCTAAGCAACCAAACAACCAAAGAAAGGAATGACTGGTCAACCAGTCACTGATGCACACTGACCACGAGGGAACAGACGCCCAATGCACAGGATTGGGCTCCCTCCTGTTTCGGTCAGGTCTGCAAAGATTGGGCCAAAACTGGCTATCCAACATCCCCCAAGGGGTCCTGGATTGAGAGAGGGTGAAGGCCAGACCAAGGGACCCCACTGGTGCACAAATCCATGCATTGGGCCTCTAGTCTATAAAATAATTGACTATGATAACTACCTATATATTTTTACCTAGTACTCATTCAACTCTAAATAATTCAGAGGGGCAACATTTCAACAGGCTCCAACTCATTTAGGACATACAAGAAATCAGTGTCAAAGCTCCTATTTTATAAATCCTACTTTTCTACAGTTTCCTTTTTACATTACTGATGCCAGAAATTGCTGCAAAGTAGAGTTAATTAATTAACATTCATAGGAGTCTCTACCTCCACTTACCCTAGCAGGATGAAAAAAATATTTCTAAGGTATAATATTAGGTATTACTCAATAAAAAATTCATATATATATAAATGCCTAAACAAATTTTATGACTGAATGACCAGAACAACCAGAACCAGAACGACTGGATGACTGGCTGGTAGTCCCATTTCTTGCTGAATCTGCTGTTGGTTAGTTTGCTGCTGGGGCCCTGGCCCTGAATCTGGTTCACCCTCATCCTGGACCCAGACAGGAAGAAGGAGGGAACCCGATTCCTTGTGGAATCTACCATGCCTTAGCTTGCTGCTGAAGCCAGTCTACCACCATTTAGTCCCCCCCACCCCCATGAACAGGGCTGGCCCCAGCCAGCCAGCCCTTACATCAGTCTCAATCGCCAGCCAGACTGAGAGACCCCATCCATGCACAAATTCATGCACCAGGCCTTGAGTGTATAATAAGTTTGGGAAACTGGATGAAATGGAGTTGAATACCAGGTTTTGCTTTTTTGGCTTTTTATTTTTACTTCTGGTGTTTTCAGAGTCTTTTAGGTTTTCTATAAAAGGAGGAATTTTCAGTACTTCTCATGCTTCAATGTCACAGGCAGTGTGTATGTGGATGTGTGTGTGCACATGTGTACATGTGTGTACATGAGTGCGTGCATCTGTGTGTGTGTGTATGTGTGTGGGGTGCATGCATGCATGGGGTTTAAGTGATGCACCTGCATAGGTACTGCCTCATGAAACATATTCTGAAAATAGGGGAATGCTATTTGATTCCATATCTTAGTGTATGCCTTTTCCTAATTTTTAAATTCCTTCCACTTCAGATATTTTTAATGTATATTATCTTGTTTACTTTTCTGTAAGACAACTTAATTTTTTTAAAAAAATAACTGAGAGTACATAAACAATTTGTTATGTTCTAATAGAATAGCACTTTTTTTTTTTTACCAATCATCAGCATTATCATTACAACAAGGCCTCCAAAAATGGTGATCTAAGTGATTTTTTTCAATGTTTGTGATAAAATTGAATTATAATATTGAATTATATATAAAATATATAACTATATATCTAATTACACAAAAATGAATTATGATGTGTCTTAATTATTACATATGCAAAATTCTCAAATTAATTAGGAAATACTAGTAAATTGACCTGGCAGAGATGTGAAAGTCAAGGATTTTCTATCATTTCTAATTTGGAACTACATTGGTTATTTAAGAAAGTAATAAGCATTAAAATATTATCAGTTGCAGTACATTGTTTAATACCTTTAAATTAACTTAAGTGTGTAATACTGGTTAATTGAGTGATTTGCATAAAATTAATAAGAGAAAACCAAAGCATTAAAATAAATTAGAGGAAATGGATCCATGATGATAAAAATATCTGAGAACAAATGATATTCTTCTTTCTTCTCATTGTTTTATATATACATGGTTATGTTATTATATATACTATATTACCTATTGTTTATCCTATATAATAAAAGCCCAGCAACCAAGTGACAGAATGACCAGAATGACAAGTCAAACTGTGAACAGTCACTATGACATGCACTGACCACTGGGGCAGACACTCAACACAGGAGCTGTCCCCTAGTGCTCAGTGTGCTACGACAGTGCGAGCACTACTTGGCTGACCAGGATGAGCAGCTGCTCCTGCTGTGAACCTGGTCCAATGGGCAGGAATCCGGGCTTCGATTGTTGCCTTCTCATGCCAAGCACCTCATCCTCTCTCTCTGCCTCCTCTTCCAGATGCCTGCAGGCCTTGCAGCTCCACCACCACTGGGCTCACAGAGCTAATCCTGGAGGCTGGGAGGCGGGTTCATGGCCATTGCGGGACCGAGGCCTACTCCACCACTTCTCAGTGCTATTGTCCCCAGGCCGGGCCCCAACTGGGTCCCCTGGAGAGGCGAGTGCTCCAGCTCCACAGAAGACACCGGACCAGGGAGCAGTCATTCAGAAGGCAGGTCCACAGCTGCTCGGCTGACCAGGATGAGCAGTGCTCCCACAATGGGGACAATTACCACAGGTCATGCCCCCCAGCAGTGCATGAATCCCATGCATCGGGCCTCTAGTATCCCATCTAATAAAAGAGTAATATGCAAATTAGGCATCACTTCGTCACAAAGATGGCCGCCCCCATAGCCACAAGATGGACACCCCTATGGCCACAAGACGGCAGCGCCAATAGCCTCAAGATAGCGGTGCACAGTCAGGCTCAGCCACGCCACTAAAGTGGTCAGGCCTGTTAGGCAGGCAGGTGGCAGAGGAGGTGGGGGGTTCGAAGAGTAGAACAGGCCATCAGAGGGTCTGGGAGTCCCCTGCCCTGGCCAGAGGCCCTCACCAGAGGCCTCAGGCAAGGGCAAGGGTGGAACTGATGATTGGAGGGGGCAGGGGCAGAGCCAGTGATTGGAGGGGTATGAGGGTGCCCTACCAAGGCATAAGGCCTGGGCCAGAGGACTCAGGCCTGGGCAGGGACAAGGACAGAGATTGCAGGGTCCTGGGCTCTGCAGAGCCAGTGATGAGAGGGGTAAGGTTGGAGCCTGTGATCGCAGGGGTCTGGGCACTGGTGGAGCTGGCAAAGCAGGGGTCTGGGGGCCCCCTGCCCAGGCCTACAGCCTTGGCCAGAGGCTGTAATGGGGCAGGGGTGAAGCCGGCAATCTTAAAAACAGGGCAGGGGCATAGCCGGTGATCAGAGGGGCAGGAGTGGAGCCTGTGATTTCAGAGGTCTGGGCACAGGCAGAGCCGACAATGCAGGGGCCTGGGGGTTCCCCTGCCTAAGCCTGCAGCCTCAGCCAGAGGTTTCAGACCTGGGGTGGAGCTTGGATTGGAGGGGCTGGGGTGGAGTGGGTGATCAGAGTGAACTACAGAGGAAAGACCTTTTCTTACTGCTCATTGGCTAAGCTCTCTGTATGCCACTGGTAATATTCTTAGTAACTTGGGTAATAAGAATCCCTAAAGGCGATCTAGGGTTTTTCCACCACATTCCAGGAGAAAAAAATGAAGGTCCACTGCTGGAAGGTCCACTGCTGGAGGGCTAAGAAATGTCATATCCTGCCCTAGACATTTTGGCTCAGTGCATAATGCCTCAGCCTGACAACTGCAGGGTCTGTGTTCAATTCTGACCAAGGGCATGTACCTAGGTTACATTCTCCTCCCTGGCTGGTGCCCAGGTCAGGGCATATGCAGGAGGCAACCAACCAAAGTGTTCCTCTCACTTTGATGTTTCTCCCCGTTTTTCCCTTCTCTTCCACATTCTCTAAAAATCATTGGAAACATATCCTCAGGTGAGGATTAAAAAAAAGAAAGAAAGAAATGTCATATCCTATGAAAGACACATCTTGAAAATACCTAAAGAAAGTTGTCATTTCTTCATGGTGAAGGGACTGGAGTCAATGTTGATGAAAACACCTTGGTGGTTGCAGTGACTGGCAGTGGCTTCAGCAGTGGGGTGATGGGGCTGGTAACTTCCCCTGATTAGCCTGGTTGCCTCCCATAAAGGAAGGCCAGACTGTGGGTTAGGCCCACTCCCCAAGGGGATCAGGGAGCAGGCCTAAGTCATCAGTAGAACACCCCCTGAGGGCTTCCAATATGTGAGAGGGGAAGGCTGGGCTGAGGAATCCCCTTCTCCCCCCCCCCCAGTGCACGAATTTCGTGCACTGGGATATATATATATATATATATATATATATATATATATATATATAGTGCTTAACTCGGTTCAATTACTATTTTAAGTGATTTTCAAACCCTTTTATTTGTAGAAACCTCAGTTTATTTGCTCCTTATTCTTTAACATTTAACTCATCAAAAAATTGTTTGGAAAGAATACTTATTTCTTAAAACTTTTTGAGGTTTCATAGTAACTTCCTTATCCAAGTATTTTGGGATAAGTTTTACTCTGAAAAAAGTATTGAGAAAAGCATAAAAGATATTGGTTTGGTGAATTATAGTGAACTAGAGGCCTCTTGCACAAAATTTGTGCACAGGTAGGGTCCCTAGGCCTGGCCAGCAATCAGGGCCAATCAGGGCCTTTCGGTTATAGGTCAGGGTCTTCCTTCTGGCTGCTGGCCAGGACCTCCCTTGCAGATGACTCCCTTCCCTGGCTACTAGCTGCCAGCTTCTGGCTGCCACCTGGGGCTTTCCTTTGTTCCACACCACTCCCTGTTGTTAGCACACATGATAGTGAGCATTTCGAACTCTGGTCTCCCAGTTGAATTCTCAAAGGGACACTTTGCATAATATATATATATATATATATATATATATATATATATATATATAGAGAGAGAGAGAGAGAGAGAGGAGAGAAACACAGAGAGAGATACACACTAGAGGCCTGGTGCATGAAATTTGTGCACTGAGGGGGTCCTTCAGTCCAGCCTGTCACAGTCCAGAGCCCTCAGGGGATGTCCCAGTCTGTCCTCCCTCTGTGGGAGAAGATCAGCTGATCAGGGAAATTGCCACCCCCATCACCCCACTGCTCTTGCCACTATTGACTGCCTCAGCCACCAAGGTGTTTTCATCAACATGGACGCCAGTCCCTTTACCATGAAAAAATATCAACTTTCTATAGCCATTTTCAAGATGTCTCTTTCATAGGATACAACATTTCTTTTTCTTTTTAATTCTCACCTGAGGATATTTTTCCATTGATTGTTAGAGAGCATGAAAGACAGAGGGAAAGACAGAGAGAAACATCAAAGTGAGAGGAACACTTTGATTGGTTGCCTCCTGCATGAGCCCTGACCTGGGTCCTGGCTAGGGAGGAACCTGCAACCTAGGTACATGCCCTTGATCAGAATCAAACCTGGATCATGCAGTCTGCAGGCCAATGCTCTATCCACTGAGAAAAACTGGCTAGGGCAGGATATGACATTTCTTAGCCCCTCCAGCAGTGAACCTTCTTTTTTTCCTCCAGGAGTGTGGTAGAAAACCCTAGATCATCTTCTTGGGTTCTTATTACCCAAGTTACCAAGAACACTGTGAGTGGCCACAGGGAGCTTAGCTAATAAGCCATAAGAAAAGGTGATTCATTTGCAGCTCATGTGCAGAGGTGGGACTGCTGGTGTGCTGTCTCCCAGCAGGGGTAGGCCCCTTGTGTGTTGTGTCTTTGCTCTGGGGGTTGGAGGGGGGGTGCAGCAAGTAGTCCCCTCCCAGCCATTTGCACACGCAGCCTCCCCCTGAGCAGGTTATGACTGTTATGGTGTCCTGGCTAATTTGCATATTACCTCTTTATACATATATATAGATATATTATTCTGGGCAAAATTTATTTTAATATTTATAATTATAAATTGTATACTATATTAAGGAAACACATATGTACATTTTTCTTATTCCTTTAGACGATCTTCCAAATTTATTCACTGTATCTAAGAATATACTTTTTTAGAAACCTATAGAACTTTGTATGAAGAGAAAATATAACTAAAATTATAGTTTAGTGGTAGAAAAAGACCCAAGAGAAAGCAGTGGAAATTATCTGTACAAAAAAATAGGATATTTTTATTACATAGACATGTTATTAATAAATCCCAGATAATTCTTAAGCAGTGAGTTTCCTTAAAACTTTTCACATCCAAATTTATTGGAGCTACATCTATGACAAAAATTCTAATATTAAAAATGTTCTTACTGTAGCTGGTTTATTTTAGTGGATAGAGTGTGGACTAAAGGGTCCTGCATTTGATTCCTGTCAAATGCACAAACATCAATTGCATGTTCAATCCCTGGCCCTTATCGAGGCATGTGTGAGAGGCACCCAATCAATGTGTCTCTTTCACATCAATGTTTCTCTCTAAATCTCTTCCCCTCTCTCTAATAAAAAAAAAAAAATCAATGCAAAAATATCCTTGGGTGAGGATTAACAACAACAACAAAAAATGTTCTCAGTAATTTTAATGTAAAAATAGCCATATTCTATTATTTTATTAGCTAGAAGTCATAATTGTTTAATCAAGTAAAAATAATGTCCTAAACTTTAAAAGAAATGAATAAATAAAGCATATGAGAAAGAAAGTATAGATTTAACAATTTTCTGGTTTAGAGATGAAATTGATTTAAAAGGCAAGTAAGATATACTAGACTTAAAAAGTCCATACATGCTAAAATAAATCTAAGATCATTTATTACTAGGTATTAATTACTTTAAAAAATAATAGAGTTTGTTAAAATAGGACAATGAATAGTTTATATTTAGTCTTACATGTGGCATATATATCATCTATATAATATATAATTATGTCTATGTATGTAAACTAGTGGCCTGGTACACAAAATTCATGCACAGCATTTCCCTCAGCCTAGCCTACACTATCTTCAATCAGGGACCCCTTGGGGGATGTCCGACTGGCCCTGTGGGATTGGACCTAAACCAGCAGTTGGACATCCTTCTTGCAAATATGGGACTGCTGACTACTAACCACTCACCTGCCTGTCTGCCTGATCACCCCTGACTGCCCTGTCCTGCCAGCCTGATCTCGCCCCCAACTGCTCTCCCTGCTGGCCTGATCTCACCCCTAACTGGTCTCCCCTGCTGGCCTGATCACCCTTAACTGCCTCTGCCTCAGCCCCCATCACCATGGCTTTGTACAGAAGGAAATCGGATATCCAGAAGATGGCTGGTCAACACAGTCTAATTAGCATATTATCCTTTTATTCATATATGTAGATTATATAGGATAGGATTGCTTAAATGGGTGGGGGGAGCCTTTTTCAGCAGGAGTAAATTCTCTTGGCCGACAAAAATACATAATCCTTATATCTGGACTGATAGCCAGCCATATGCACTATATTGCCAAACCAGTCATTAAAAAAATAAATCGCTTTTTTATACCTTATACCACATAGCTGTTGCCCTTAAAACACTCCTCAGCCCCCACCTTAGGTTCTGCTTTCGCAGTTCACTCCAGATTAGATTCTGACTGGTCGGTTTCTATGTCAGTCAGCGTCAAAAGCTCCACCTCCTAGACAGCCATTGACTCTTCATAGTTCATCCAGATTTGGTTCTAATTGGTCAGTTTTTATGCCAGTCAGCATCTCTGGGCCTATCTTTGGGCCTGATCAGAAAGGTGGGGCTAATCAGCAGCCACCCCAGGCTGCTGGCGAGGCCCAGGGAGAGAGACACAGCTGCTGGCGAGGCCTGGAAAGATAGAGAGGCAAGGGCTGATCAGCAGCTGCCACAGAGCCGGCAAATCAGACCCTGCTTCTTTCTCCAGGCCTCGCCAGCAACCTGCTGATCAGCCACACCTCTCTCTTCTAGAGGCCAGCAGTTCAGCCCGCTCACCAGTCTCCACCCACCCGAGCCTGCTTCATCCACAGCCTGGCATTCGGTAGTTCCTTCAGTCGTTTTGGATGTTATAGACCCTGGCTCTTTCTCTTTATATATATACTAGAGGACAGGTGCACAAAAATGTGTGCACTCTGGAGTGGAGGGTTCCCTCAGCCTGGCCTGTGCCCTCTCGCAATCTGGGACCCCTCAAGGGATGTCCACCTGCTGTCCTAGCCCCGCTTCCCGGGCAATTGGGCCTAAGCTGGCAGTCATACATCCCTCTGGTAGCTCGGGAGCCCTCGGGGGATGTCCACTTTCCATCGGGGAGCAGGCCTAAGCTGCAGTCAGACATCCTTAGCACTGCTGAGAAGGCAGGAGAGGCTCTCACCACCACTGCTGTACTGGCAGCTGGCAGCCTGGCTTGTGGCTCAGAAGAGTTCTCCCTGTGGGAGTGCAATGACCACCAGGGGAAGTCCTGCATTGAGCATCTACCCCCTGGTGGTCAGTGTGTGTCAGAGTGACCAGTCATTCACAGTTGTTGTGCTGTTAGGATCAATTTGCATATTACCCTTTTATTATAAAGGAGAGAGGCCTGGTGCATGGGTGGGGGCCAGCTAGTTTGTCTTTAAGTGTATCCCAGATCAGGGTGGGGTTCCCACTGGGGTGCCTGGCCATCCTGGGTGAGGGGTTGAGGGCCGTTTTCAGGCTGGCCACATACCCTTCAGGGTGGGGGTCCCTGCTGGGGTGCCTGGCCAGCCTGGATGAGGGGCTGAGGTCTGTTTTCAGGCTAGCCAAGCCCCCAAAGAGGGACCCTCATCCCATGAGGGTGGGGCCTTCCTGGGTGAGGGATTGAGGGCTATTTGCAGGCTGGCCACAGCCCCTAGCCACCCAAGCTCCCAGAGAGGTGGGCTGGAAGCAGGTATCTGGGGTTTATTTATCTTCTATAATTGAACCTTTGTTGCCTTGAGCAGAGGCCACAGCCAGCCTAGGCAGGCAGCTTCCTCCATCCTCAGGGCAACGAAGCCTCCAGTTTGCTCTAGCTCTGTGGCTGCTGGCCACCATCTTGGTTGGGTTAATTTGCATATAGCTGCTCTGATTGGCTAGTGGGCGTAGCTTGGGATGTAGCAGAGTGACACAATTAGCATATTATTCTTTTTTTAGATTAGATAGATTTTTGTTAATCCTCACCCAGGGACATTTTTTTCACTGATTTTTAAAGAGAGTGGAAGGGGAGAGAGAGAGAGAGACAGATACAGAGAAAGAGAGAGAGGGAAAGAGAGAGAGAAAAAAATCATGGTGATGGGGTGGAGAAAGTCAATGGAGAAAAAAGGAACATCTGTAATACTTTCAACAATAAAGATTAAAAACAAACAAACATGGGCCCTAACTGGTTTGGCTGAGTGGATAGAGCATTGACCTGCAGACTGAAGGGTCATGGGTTTGATTCTGGTCAAGGGCACGTTCCTGGGTTGTGGGCTCAATCTCCAGTGGGGAGCATGCAGGAGGCAGCCTACCAATGATTCTCTTTCAACATTGATGTTTCTACCTCTCTCTTCCTCTCTGAAAATCAATATATATATATATATATATATATATATATATATATATATATATATATTTTTTAAATGGATATGAGAGAGATACATAAATTGGTTGCCTCCTGTATGCAACCTGATTGGGCTGGTGATTGAACCTTCAACCCAGGTGTATGCCAAGCACACAATCCTTCCATGGTTGGGCTGATGCTCTAACCACTGAGGATACTGGCCAGGGGAGAAATCTTTTTATTATTATGAAACTGATGATTCATGAAAGCATCTAGTGTTTAAGAATTCAGGCACTGGGTTAAGGATGTCTTCATTTGAATTCTAGATTTACCATTTATTTCACTTTGTAATGGTAAGTAACATAACCTCTCTAAAAACCTCCATGTGTGTTTTTTTTTAACCTACACAATGTTGCTGCCAACCTCATGTGATTGTTGTGAGAATTAAACAAAATATTAAGAATGCTTAATGTGATATTTGGCACATTCCATAGAGCTAAATAAATATTTGTTATTATTGAAATGATTCCATTATTACCATTAATTAGAAAAAGCATTGTGATAAAAGGTGATTTTAAAATTTCAAGTAAAGGTGACAACTGCAGTTTCTATTGATTCAAGTGTTATTACCAGGTTGGAAATCCTCTCTCCTAACATTCCGTGTAAAGGGGGATTTTGAGGGCTAGTGTTCAGGGAAATCTGCTTATCTTCAACATTTCCCAGGGCACATGACAACTATGAGCATCTCAGCTGTGCCTTTGATTGCCTTCACTTACTCTAGGAACAGAGAAATCATGAAGAAACACTAGATCATTTGTCTTGGATTAACACTGTACCATCAATTCCATAATTATTATAGAGATAATCAAAACATAATAGATGTATTTATAGGATGAATAACAGACCATGGGTTTCTGTATTAATAAAATTTACAAGTGACAACATATGCTGACATTCTACTCGTATATTTTATTATTTCATTAATTTAGAAAAAAATTTGCCCTCTCTGGTTGGCTCAATGGTTAAAGCATCATCCTGCAGACTGGAGAGTCCCATGTTCGATTCCAATCAAGGGCACATGCCCCGGTTGTGGGCTCAATCCTAAGTATGGGGCATACAGGAGGCAGCCGATCAATAATCCTCTCTCATCATTGATGCTTCTATCCCTCTCTACCTCTCCCTTCCTCTCTGAAATCAATAAAAAAATATATTTTTTTAAAAAGAAAATAGGCAATTTTTGCTGCTTTAACTCCTCAGTTTAGTCATTCTACTAATTGAAAATTACACAGTATCAGTACATGCATTGTAATTGGTTGCTACGGGGTACTGATCACTATTTGGCAATACGGTGAAAGCTATACCAAATATTAAATGTTAATATATGTGCTATGTCTTAATTCACCTTTTTATTTTATGATAATAGGAAATCAGGGGGAATGTCTTTGACAATAAACATTAATATATTTCTCCCTAGAGCAATGGTTGCAAAATTAAAGTTCAAAGCAATACAACAGTATTTATATTAAGCAATTCAAAATATGTCAGTCCTTACTAATTGGTCAAAGTCTGGAATTAAAAGAAAAGGAAAAATCAGTTTCTGTTGTATTTAATTTTATGCCTTATGTTAGAAATTTGTAAAAATGTCTCTTGCTAGCTATCAGATAGTAAAATAACAAAGAATTCAGCTCCAGGCAAGCTCCTTTGCAGGCAGACCTCTCACGGGAGAGCCAGACAGCTTAGAGTAATTCATTCTTGCCACTGGATCTCAAATGACATGTGAAGGGATGTGGAATTTCTAAAATATAAATAGTGTTAACTCATAGCAATAAATAGAAAGTGTTGTTTGTGGGGGTTTTTTAGAGGCAAAAGGTGAGATCTAAGCAATAGGAAGATGTATGGAATTTATGAATAATAAAAAGGGGATTTGTCAGCTTTTTAAGGATACACCTTAATCATGGATAACTGTGAGTAATGGATCCCAGTGTTTTACAAGTCTTAGTCCTCAAAATTATCTTAGTATGCAAATAGTATGAAAATTCGCTTTGGATGAAGATTTGAAAATAAAATATGCCAATGGGGAGAAAAAAACGAATGGAGAAAAATAGAAATACTCCAAATAGGCACAAAGCTCTGGTCTCTTTTGCTAATTAATTCATATGCAACTTGCATTCTAGAAGTAGTAGAAAGATTGACCCTGCACTCAAATTGTCAGTGAATCCTAAAGCAAAACTGAAGTCTGAATATGTCTCATTAGCGTCAGCTAGCAGGACCAAACAAAGAACTCGCTATTCGGAAAGAAATCTTTGCTCACAAAGTTCCTGTGCGGGGAGGGGGGGGGGAGGGGGAACCAAATACCACTTTACCATGACAAACATTATTATCTCAAGTATTCATCCCACAGAATTCATTTATCTTTGTTTGTGTTTAACACTAGTATATTGAAGTATCCAGAAAAATATGAGGAGGTAGAAATGAAAGTAAGCCTCTAGGAAAGATTTTGTTTTATTTTTTCTTTCCTTCTCCTCCCATTAATTCACATGTCTTAGAACCGTCCATTTATTATATCTTAGAACTATGTACTTGTCTTTGGGATCACTGGGCAGAGCCTACTGAGAGAAACAGGAAAATATCCTGTAGATATGAATTTGTCATCAGGACAGGTCAACAGGATGAAAAAGAAATGATGCCAAATTCACACCCACTTGTCCCTGAGTCAAGGTAAGGAACAGCCTTGGTCCCATTTCTGGATATGTGGTAGGCAGTTAAACAGACATGAGCAGAGCAAGGATGATAGACAAAGTAGAGAAGGTCACCAGGATGAAAAGCCCCTGGTGTCTAGCAATGGCCCAAACTGAGAAAACAAGCATCTCACCCTTAGGGTGACCTTTCCTCCACTAGCATATTGTTGTTCATGTGGCTTAAATCCCCTGACCTTTCATATTGCTGGTCCCGTGGATTGGACACTCCCCTGGCCTTTTCTCCCCTAGTATGTGATTAGTCATGTGGGTGATCCCCTTAGAGGAGGAACAAGGGGGCCATAGAATAGGCTTGTACAATTTTGATATAAGCCCTTGCATGACCACTTCCTTAAGCACCGGGCCCTCAGAACCACATCAAATAATCCTATGAACAAAGCCTCCAGTTGGTCAACCAGTTTGGTCAAACTAGAGATGACATTTAGGCCTTAGTTGTGTTTCACCTCCAGGCCCAGAAAAGCAGCAAAACCAAACAGAGGGATGCCATAGCAGACATCAGGACCAGAGGCAATGACTCCCTTCCTTATCAAAGACCAATCAATGGAAACCCTGAGATTACACATTTGAAAAGCTGATGAATATTCTATTGAGATCCTCCCCTGAGCCTCTCCTGAAATTCTCCACCTTTAGAAAACAGATAAAACCCATCAAGATAAAAGAAGCCAGCACGTGTTCCCTCTGGAGCATGCCCACACCTTTCTTCCCCCCTTTCTTTCTCAGGCATGTATTACTGCTCTCTTTCTCATAAGCTCTAAGGTTCCAGCAAGACTTGCAACCAAGGGAGACACACTTTAACTGTGTGGCAGCTTGTCCTGGGTTAACTTCTCAAACCTGTCTCCAAGGCCCTCTTTTCTCTGACTTTACAGTGGACTAACAGCAGCCCTGCCTTGGCTCACCTCTGTCACTGTGGCTTTTACTTCTCAGTGAGTCCACTCCACACTGCGTGGCTCACTTCTTTCCTATAACTTTGTTAGATAGCCAAAGCAGAGCACTGCCTAATTTATCTCCGTTGCCCCTTTAATCCTAAGCTCTTCCTTTGTTTCACTATCTCCAGCTTTATTAACATACTCTCAAAATCACCTGGACTCATATTGTGAAATCTTTCCTGCACAAAGTCAAGAACCATACAGATTGGCCCTGGCAGACCCACTTCAGATCAATTCATTTCCAGTTTCAGATGTCTATGGTCATTTCATTCAATTCTCTTTCTTGCTGATGTCACATGAAGCACTTTTATGTGTCACTAAATTTCCAGCATCACTGGAGACTAAGATTCAGGCTGTTTGTGAATAGCAAAGACCATTTCTATACATTTAGTAGATCAATATTGAAATGTCCTTTGTCAGAAATGTATTTCAAACTAATCCTTCTCCTTGTCCTTTACAGTAACAGCTGTATTAGAACATGCCTATAAAAAAAGTCAAAGGCTTTTTAATCTACCAAGGCCATTAAGATTTTTCTTTTCTGACCTTGGAGTAAAACCTTTCTCGACAACAGGGATTCACTCCCAATACTCACACAATGAGTCTGAATAACTGCCTAAGTGTCCATAACAGTGGAAATAGTTTGAGTTCTAAATTTAATCTGCCTTGGATTTGCTGCATTACACTGGGAAATTCCTTTCCTTCTCTCTTTTCTGGTTCCTTCATCACTAAAATGGTGTTAATAAAAGTCATCACCTGTCTGCCTTCCAGGGAAATTGTGAAGATAAACTCATATTCTCAGTCAAGCACACAGCTAATAGAATTCTCAATAGTAACTGTGTTAATAACCATAACAGCAGCAAAGAGACTTTATCCTGCTGTGGGTGTTAGAATTTATTGGCTTAGAAACTCACCTCAAGGCCTGTGATTATAAAAATCTATGAAGAGGTGATGCTCTCATCTGCACAGGCTTTTGGGATGTCTGTTTGTTTAGCTTTTCCATAGAATCTAGAAATACTTGTCTGTATTTGGGGAAGTGAAGAGTTTATCCTCTCTTATAACTTTAAATTCACTAATAAATAATGGTCATTTGCTTGCATTCATGCATAATACAATTTTAAGAATCAAATAGACTGGTCAATTTATTTTTCTTACTGTCTTTGAAAGTGTTGACAGAAAATGGAATAGAATGCACAAAGGACTGACTCATCCATATATAAATAGGCAACCACCTGCACAGCAGGATTTGCTGAGGGCTAAGGTGTCTCCCTAATGTCTACTGGTGTGAAACTGTCAAGATTCATTCAGTCTTAAGGGATGGAGGCATTGTTATCTGTGAGAGGCTAACACATTGGTAGAGTTTAGTTGACCTGATTAAACTTGATTATCAAATAGAAGAAATGAATGTGAAAGTATGGCTAAGGAGTGTGGTATGTGCAGTGCTGCTCTATCTACTTGGATATATTAGCCAGGCTGAGCTAGTTGCTTCAACAAAGGACTTCCAATGCCAAAAAGTTTCATGCAATAGAATTTTACTTCCTGTTAATGTAGATCTTCAGGCACATGTTTTCAGGACGGCCTCTGTGATATTTCAGAGCCCCAAACCCCTTCTTCTGTGTGGTGTTGCTTTGCCCTGTGACCTCTGAGCCTTCTACTCATCCCATCACTAGGGAAAGAGAGAGTGAAGATTTTGTGAAAAAGATTTTAGTGGACAGAGGATGAAGGAATAACATATTCCAGTGGCAAGAACTCACATATATGACAGCTTCTTACTGCAAGGGGGACAGAGAACTATATCTTGCTATGTGTCCAAAAGGCAAAGGGAATCTCATCGCTTTTTCCACAGGGCCCTGGGATATAGCAAGAGTAGCAAACAGTATAGTTTTGGGTGTCAGAATAATCCCATAGTCATTTGGCAGCTCTACATCCACATGACCTAGGATAAATTACTTGACATGCCACATAATAGCTGCCTGCTCTGAGCAAATTTTCTTCTCCTTCTCCTCTTTGATTTTTCTCTCTTTCTCTCCCTTTTTCTCTTTCTCACCTACATTTTTTTGGTGTTTTGTTGGGTTTTTTTGTTTGTTTGTTTGTTTTGTTTAATATCACAGTCTTTTTTTCTCTTGGGACCTTTCTGATAGGTAGTGTTGAGAATCATATTAGGTTATGCATGTAAAAGTTACTACTTTGTCTGGGACCAAATGTCATCTCAAGAACTCCTTAGTTCCTTTTTTATATATATATTTTGAAAATATTTGAGGTGGTGGTAATGATAGTGAGTTACAGATATCAGAGTTTCATTTTGTCATGTGGCTAGAGAGGAGTTAAGAGTTTTCAGTCTTTGAGATATCAAATAAAGAAAATATTTACTATATGTATTGACCCTACACTTACATTCCTGAAAGTGAATGTAGAGAAAATTTGGGGCTGCAAAATTCAACTGCATTCTTCAGATATGTAGTTTCTTTTCCAGATGTTTTGAAGAAAATATATCTATGCAAGGAAATACTACTTTTTAAAATAAAATAAAAAAAACTGCATGAGATTCTAGTATCTTTTGGGATTTGAGCCTTATATGTTTCTTCAGCCAGTCTATCTACAATAATTAAATCCATTTAAGTGAGCTACAAATCTATGAGGATGAGTTCTTAAGGGATTTTGCAAATGTCCTGCTTATAGATAAATCAAAATGATTACAAAATAGTCCTTCTCACTGTGCTTGACTGCAGGAGATGTTGAAATGAAAAATATGATGAGAGGAAATGTTCACATTCTAAAATATGGAGAAGCGTTGATTCAGGTTTAGGAATAGTTGTGTGCAGATGTTGCTGTTGGCTCCTGTTTAAAAAAATGTTTTTTTCTCACTTTAATTCTGAATGATGATCTTATGTCCTCTGGAAATGGGATGCAAATTAAGATATTTTCCCTATCAGTTGGCCTTTTTGCTCACTGCTACGATGTTCAAAGTGTTCTGAACAAATAGTAATTAAAGACATGATTCTTTTTAAAAGGAAGATAAATCATAGGACCCTGATGTTAATGTAATTTCTCAGCACACTTATGTCTTCAGTATTCTGAGATCCACCCACAGTTAAAATTCATGGAATGAAGCTTTCTGAATTTCAAAATGCTCATCAGCCTAACCCCCCAAATATGTGTTTAAAAGCCAGGCGTCAAAGGCCAGCTACGATCAAAGTTTGGCTTTTTAAACACTATGAATAATGTAAATTCTTTTTCTGAAAATGCTTCAAGAAAAGAAATTAGTGGTCTAATCTGATCCTTACAAACTATATCCTTTTTACTTTCAGCCATTGTTTACAGATTTAAGAAATGGAAGTCATATAATTTGTCAAGCTGAAATAATATAATCAAGCTCATTGTTACCTTAATTTCCATTTACACACTTGAACAAATGACTATTTCTCCAGCTTTAATATTCTGGATTGTAAACTTTCTTATATTTTAACATACAACATAATGGTAAAAGACATCGCACTGTTTTGGAAAATGCTAATGTTGGTATAGTTAAATGCTTCATTTTTTTTTAAAGTTCTTAGTTTATTATTCCTCTCATGAAAAATCTACACAATCACCACAGATAAAGTCACTAAAGAATCTTAACTCCTTCTGTTGTCCAATCTCCAGCTTTTTGCCAGCACCAATATTGGCCTTTATAGTCCCCTGACTATCTTCATTATGTTCTTTCATTTTTAACTGTTTTTTTCTTGAGGTCTTTTCCTCCTTATATGGGCCATTTCTTGCAAGTCTATGTTTGGGTTTGTTTTTCTCCTCATAATCCAAGGAATCATAAATTATGCCAAAGCCAGTTGGCTAACCACCACAAAAAAATGGGTTCTGAATCCAAATACAAAGATGATGTCTGGTGTTGTCTTGTACATCTTGACTAATTTTTCCTGAATTTCTGTCTTGGGTACTCTCGCTCTCTGAGGGAAAAGGACATCAATGACCATTTATTTGCACTGAGGTGGCCTATTGATCATGAACTTCACGGTCTGGATGGTTACTGTGTCCTTCATGATGATGGCCGGTCCTCAAGCATCCGGGGAGGAAAAGCTAAGTATTTCATTTCTTTAAACCAACCCTTCAGATCATTATTTTCTTAAAGATATGTTTAAACCAGATTGACAAACTGATACCTAACCCAAAGGCAGTGTCAATGAAGTTAAAATGTTCCAATGAAAAATTATTCCCCTGACATGGCCAAATTAAATTTCATAAAGTCCATGCACTAGCTTCTTGGCCTGTACTTCCAAATCCGTTTTATCTGTTGTATCACAAACTGCAAAGCAACAGGGGAAGCTATGCTGAGCAGCTGTCCTATTATAAAAATTCTGGGAATGAAACTAACTATGGTTTCTGATTCCATTTCAGCACTGATGGTGAGGAAGCTCAGTTCCAAAGATTCCCTTTGTTGCTTTTCACAAATATTCACTAGGACAAATGCATAAAAGAAAATGCAAGTCCTTTTAGAGCAGCAGTTCTCAACCTGTGGGTAGCAAGCCCTTTGGGGGTCAAATGACCCTTTCACAAGGTCATCTAAATACATCCTGCATATCAGTTATTTACATTACGATTCATCGCAGTAGCAAAATTGCAGTTATGAAGTAGCAACGAAAATGATGTTATGGTTGGGGGTCACCACCCATGAAGAACTGTATTAAAGGGTTGTGGCATTAGGAAGGTTGAGAACCACTGTTTTAGAGAAATGACACTTTACCCACTCTGCAGAATATTCTCACATATAAACTAGTAAGGAAGGTGAGATTACAGTTAAAAGGAAAGTCAAAAGACACACAAGGAAGCAAGCTGAAGAGGTTATTAAAAATGATTAAACAGCAAGAAAATATAAGAACAGAAAGACACATTTAAAAAATAACCAAATTGAAATCTAAAGCTGAACAACAAAATGACTGAAATTTTCTTTAAAAACAGTAGGTATAACATCAGCTTAGACCTAAATGAAGAAAGAATTGAATAATTACAATGTATACCTGAAAATTATTTAGGATGGCAGTGAAAAGACAGAAGGTTGAAAACATGAAAGATGCGTTAAAATAAACTTATAATAGAGAAAGAAGTCTAACATTTGAATTGGAATTTTTGGAGAGAAGAGAATGACAAGAAGAGAAAATATTCTGAGAAAGAATGGCAGAGGAATTTCTGGCCACTATAATAAATGTGAATACTCAAGTTCGGAATCTCAGTGGTTTCCAAACATCTCTTTGTGGGATATTTGTTAGATTGTCTCTTTCAAAGAATTGACACATTTCATTTAAGTTATAAAATGTTAGGTCATAGAGTTGTTCATAATATCCCTTTATTCTCTTTTTATGTCCATGGATTCATTAGTAATGGCCCTTATTTTGTCTTTGATATTAGTAATTTGTATCATTTCTCTTTCTTTTCTTGTTTGTTTGTATTTTTCCCTTGTAGGAGGATTACCATTTTATTTATATTTTCAAGTAACCAGGTTTTGATTTCATTGATTTTCTGTTTTCCTTTTTAACTTCATTCATTTCTACTCTGATTTTCATTTCTTTTCTTCTGCACTCTAGATTTATATTCCTGTTCTTTCTCTAGTCTCATAAAGTGGAAGCTTAAGTTACTGATTATACATTTATCTTCTTCCTTATATATGATTCAATGCTGTAAGTCCCTAAGTATTGCTTTTGCTATATCCCACAAATTTTAATGTTTTATTTTCAATTTGAAATGGAAAATCTTTTGTTTGGTTAGTTTAAAATATTTTTAATTTCTCTTGAGACTCCTTTGACCCATGTATTATTTACAACTGCACTGTTCAATCTCCAATGTCTTAGTTTTCTCAGCCATCTTTCTAATATTTAATTTCTAGTTTAATGTTATTGTGTTATGAAAGCCTACTCTGTATGATTTCTATCTTTTTATATTTGTTAAGGTATGTTTTATAGCATAGAATATGGTCTATCTTTGTGAATGTGCCATATGAATTTGAAAAAATAATGTGTCATCTGCTATTGTTGAAATCCAGTCAATTGATGGTGTTGTTCAACTATGCCCTTACAGTTTTGATGCCTGCATTTTCTGTCAAATACTAATAGAGGTGTATTGAAATCTCTAATTATGACAGTGGATTTATCTACTTCTTCCAATTCTATTCATTTTTTTCTTCATATATCATGATGCTCTGTTATTAGATACATATACATTGAGGATTATGTCTTCTTGAAGAATTGACCCTTTTATTTTTACACAATATCACTCTTTTTTGACATTCAAATGGTTCATTTGCATGATAATAAGCACATTCCTCAAAGTGCACCAGGCATCTGAGAATAACATTATTTAGAGTAAAAGCATAAAAATCTTCTGGAGAGACCCTCCCTCTATCGGATCAGACAGCTCACATGCCCACCACATCCAGCAGTGCAGGAATATGGAGCTCAGAGGCAGCCTTCTCTTCCCTTGAACTTGGGATCAGACTTTCCAGGCGCTTCAGGTTGGGTTGCCTCCGACAGCTGCAGTGGTCCTTCCATTCTGAGAGCTAGCAGTTGCAGATGCTTTCCTCGTAGGTTCTGGACACCAGAGTCTGAGAAAAGTCGAGGGAAAGGGAAGTTGAATCTGTAAATGCTCCTGTGTCTTCAATCACTGCTGAAGCTGATCTTCACGCCTGTTGCTCTACTGAAGACAGCTGGCCAGGCACTGGCCAGGAGCTCCTGAGAGAGGCTCTGGTGCTTCAGCTCCTCCAGGCTGGGAATCCTCTCCCTTCTGCACACTCCAGTCTTCTTCCCTGTGCAATGCCTGTGAAGTAACAGAGTGAGAAAGTGTTTGCAGAAAGATGAAAAGACTTTATCTCAAAACGTCTCTGGCTTAGCTAACTGTTGCTCCTTCTGCTCTGCATACTAGCTTATTCCCATGACAAAGAAACATCATATTTTTTTAAATAGCTTTTGATCATATTCACTCAGCACCTCTGACATGATGGGGAGGAAGGTTGTGGAGGTAAGGATCAGGATTAGAAAGAAGACTCAGTGCCTCAGCCAGTGGCTGATGCCAAAGCAATGACGTTGTCCCATGAGATGGGGGCAACTGAGGGTAGCTTTGCCTGAGCCTGGAGGAGGGGCTGCTTCTGGCAACAGCTGTGTTTTCAGGAGCCACACTGGTGGCTATGGAGCACCTGGGAGCTAGAGAGCCAGGGCTATTCCAGTAAATGTGAGGCAGCAACCCCCTCCCCCACCACACACACAAACTCCATGACAAGCCAGGCAGGAGGCAGAGCACTGCATGCCATTGACCCATTGAACCTGGTGCATGTAAGGTGCTTCAAATAGGCACTGCCTCACTTCTGTCAAAGAGAAACCCAACCACTGGCACAGGGGCCGCAGGGGAACAGGCAATGCAAGTATTAATATAATCATGGATTTCCACAGTGGTATACTCTGAGACCAGTTTATCTGAAACCAACTCCTGAAGCAGCAGACCTTCTGCTGAGTGAGTGCTTCCCTGGTCTCAGGGGAAGAAAACACATCAGACCAACTTCCAGCCTGTGGCTTGGGTCTGCCCATGTAGTCCACCAGCCACTCTTCAGTTCTGCTCTCCAGCCAGGGAGTGCAGACCTGTGATGTCTTTTTTTGCAGTGATAAATTATATGAGACTTAATGTAAAGAATGAGCTAATGTGACTATGGAGGCCGACAGGTCCCACAAATTGCAGGGTGAGTCCACAAGGAGGGCTCATGGTGCAACTCCACTACAAGGTGGACAGGCTCCAGACCCAAGAGAAGCCCAAGGTTTTATCATGAGTCAGTAATTCAGGACTTCACTTGATTGGGTGAGGCCTATCCACATAGGGGGAGGAAATCTCCTTGACTCAGTTTACTGATTTAAATGTTGATATAATCCCAAGTCATCCTCACAGAAATATGTTTGACCAAATATCTGGGCACTCCAGATATTTGGAAAAAGAAATACAGATGTAAGAAAAAGGGGGAACATGCCTATGAAGTGAAATATAAAATATGTTTCTAGTCCGTGGAAATTTACTCATTTCTTATTTCTACCTTGACTTATTCAACTATATTTACACACATTTTATTGGTTTTATTTTAAAATTCCACTTGTAATGTATTCAGTGACCAGTGACAATGCATAGGTATCTGCAAGTGTTTAAATTGTAATAGTGGTATTGAAGTGTGTTCTGATTTCTATTGTTTTCTAACAAAAATGAATTGCTAAGATAAAGTTCAACAGCTATAATAGACACACATGTAATCTGCTTGGGTTACTGTGTCAAAGTACCATGGGTATCTAGGGGTCACATTGTTTATCTTGATAATCTGTGAGGCTATAATACAATGAGCATCATTAATCTCACAATAAAAAAATATTATATTTACATAAAATCCTATGTAAAATAATATTTACAAAACCAAACTTGTTGCAGAAATATTAATTCTAAATTTTACTTATGAAATCATGTATTTGATTATTCTTTGTAACATCTATCATTATGTTTTTTAACTTTCTGATCATGAGTACTATTTTTCAGCTACTTATTTTCCTTCTTTTCTCCTTTTTCTATTTTATAGAAAATGTTATTTACAGAAAATGTTATTTTAAAATACAATTAAAAAGACAATACAAATTATAGGGTATTTTTAAAAATATCTCTTAGACATGTGGACTTAATAAAAATTTATTTATTTTAAAGTACAGTAAACAGAAGTGACTAAATTTTTATATATTTAAAGCTTCATTCATAAATGGAAGGGATTAAAGTATTCTTCTGTTTTAATTTATAAAATAAAAACTATTTCAAGTATACTTAATGGGCAAAGTATATGTACCAGAGAGGAAAGGATTCTAATTACATGCTTGACTTGAGAAACTTAATTTAGTTGCTTTAGAAAGGTGAATTTGATTAAAACATTTTTGTTTGTGTCATTTGAACAGTCCATATAGTTGCTACTTTCACTTAGAGTCCCATTAATTGGTGACAACAGATTTTTTATTCTCCCAGTTAATATGAAGATACTTGAGTTCTAATCATAAATAAAAACTTAAAATTCTGAGTCTATATCTAGCATTTACTTGGAATTTTTTTTATGTAGCTACTTAGTTATATTAAACTGTAGCTACTTAATTACTTGTCTCAAAATAATTCAAACAAATCTCAAAGTGTTTTAACTGGTTAAAATTTTTGACCAATAACTCATATCACATGTAAAAATCATCCTAGCTAATCATAGTCCTAAATGAGAAAGTTAAAACACTGAATATTTTGGAAAAAATATAAAAGGAAATCCTAATTGTGCCACACCAGCATGGCCACAGTGAACCTGAGGAGGGGCAGTGAAGGACTGAAGAAAAAACAGACAAGAGAATATAGCTGGGGTTTTGTAGATCTCCCATGCCTAGATGAGGACACAAAAGACCCAGCCTGCAAGCTGATGCTTTATTTTATAGTCTGATTAAAACAAGGGTAGATTAACACGTATACAAATGTTCTTGTTGTAGCAACACTTGCTGCACCTCCCACAGCCCATTAGCTACGTAGGAAGGAATTGGGAGGACTACAAGGTCAGGCTTAATTATGCTAGGAGAGCTCTGTCCTCCAGGCTGGGATTTGTTTGTGGCCCTGCCATAGGTCAGCCCCAGGCTTGACCCTAGAGCTTCCCCTATACCCAATTATCTGAATTAGATAAATAGGGCACAAGTAGCAATAATCAAACATAAAGTTAAAAAAAAAGATATATTGGTCTTAATTAAAATTAATACATTCTGGTCATTAAATGACATCATAGATGAATGTTTACTTCTAAGTATGACAGACAATAAGTGCCTACCATGTAATCTTTTGCAAAAAGCAACTAAAAATTATGGACATATGCAAAAAAAGGACTACCTAAAATCACTGAAGCAGGAATACTGATGCTGAGTACACACTTTATGAAAAGACTCCAGATGGGAGCTATGAAGGTTATTTTGCTTTTAGCCTGGAACCAAGTGCAGTCTCTGTGGCATGTGCAGTATTAATGAGATGGCGAACATGGAAAAAACCCAGTCTTTTTGGCCAAGGACACCTGAACTGTGAGGTTGGGAAACACTGAATACGAAGAGACTGGGAGAATTCCATAAGTAAAAGAGCTAGAGAGGAGGACCACCCAAAACTTTCCACACACATCTCTACTGACCCCTGAAACGACATGCGCAGGATGAACGAAAAACATCTCAGCTAAAGACAAATGATCTGAGCTAAGACCTGATTTGTATTTTCAGGGAATAGAGTTTGCAGCTCCAAATAAAATCAAGAAAATTATCTACTGAGAGAAACAAGATGGCGGCATAGGGTAGACACCGTATATGCAGCTGTGAACAACTATTTCAGAAAAACCACGAAAAGAACACACGGACACCACTCGCACCCACAGGACGGCTGGCTGAGTGAAAATCCTACAACCAGAGAAGAGTCTGAGACTCAGAGCAGCAGCAGAAGCAAAGTACAGAGGTACGGAGGCGCGCG
>PVJC01022180.1:0-27549 GCA_004026665.1 Murina feae | reverse complement strand
TTTGTAGGCAAATTAGCTATAATTTCATGCTGAAGTTGCTAGAAGGCCAGACCATTATAAATAGGAAAGCAGGCTGTTTATCACGACAAGTAGAAGTGATTTTTTTCCTGAAGATATGGGTAAACAACGCGATTTAACAGCCTTTGAACTGGGATATATACACTGAGTGGCCAGATTATTATGATCACCCATTAGTACCTCGTTGGGCCACCTTTTGCCTTTAATACTGCAGCAATTCTTCTTGGCATTGACTCCACCAGATGTTGAGAGGTGATGCGAGGAATCTGATGCCATGCCTGATGAATAGCACTGTCCAGTTCTGTGAGATTTGATGGTTGTGGAACCAGCTGCCTGATGGCTCTTTTAACTTCGTCCCACAAATGCTCAATTGGATTGAGATCTGGCGATTGTGGGGGCCACCTAAATAAGGTAAAGTCTCCCTCATGTTCTTTTTATTTTTATTTTATTTTTTAATTAAATCTTTATTGTTCAGATTATTACAGTGGTTCCTCTTTTTCCCCCCATAGCTCCCCTCCACCCGATTCCCACCCCACCCACTTCCCTTACACCCCCATGCCACTGTCCTCATCCATAGGTGTACAATATTTGTCCATTCTCTTTCCACACCCCCACACCCCTTCCTCACCTCCACCTCCCTGCCCCCGAGAATTGTCAGTCCACTCCCTTTCTATGCCATGATTCTATTATATTCACCAGTTTACTCTGTTCATCAGATTTTTTATTCACTTGATTTTTAAATTCACTCGTTGATAGATATGTGTTTCTTGTCACGTTGTTGTTCATAATTTTTATGTTTACCTTTTTCTTCTTCTTCCTCTTATTAAAGGATATCTTTCTACATTTTATATATTACTGGTTTAGTGGTGATGAACTTGTTTATCTTTTTCTTATCTGTGAAGCTCTTTATCTGACCTTCAATTCTGAATGATAACTTTTCTGGGTAATGTAATCTTGGTTGTAGGTTCTTGCTATTCCTCACTTTGAATATTTCTTGCCAGTCCCTTCTGGCCTGCAAAGTTTCTGTTGAGAAACCAGCTGACAGTCATATGGGTGCTCCCTTGTAGGTAACTAACTGTTTTTCTCTTGCTGCTTTTAAGATTCTCTCTTTGTCTTTTGCTCTTGGCATTTTAATTATGATGTGTCTTGGTGTGGTCCTCTTTGGATTTCTTTTGTTTGGGATTCTCTGTGCTTCCTGGACTTGTAAGTCTATTTCTTTCACCAGGTAGGGGAAGTTTTCTGTCATTATTTCTTCAAATAGGTTTTCAATATTTTGCTCTCTCTCTTCTTCTGGCACCCCTATAATTCTGATGTTGATACGCTTCAAGTTGTCCCAGAGGCTCCTTACACTATCTTCATATTTTTGTATTATTTTTTCTTTTCCAGTTAGGTGCTTTTTGCTTCTTCATATTTCAAATCTTTGACTTGATTCTTGCAATCCTCTCGATTGCTGTTGGATCTCTGTATAACATTATTTATTTCAGTCAGTGTATTTTTAATTTCTAGTTGGTCCTTTTTCATATCCTTGAGGGTCTCACTAGATTTATTGAGGGTCTCACTAAATTTATTGGCAGTTTCTAGAAAATTCTTGAAAAACCTTAAAACCGTAGTTTTGAACTCTATGTCCAGTAGTTTGTTTTCCTCCATTTCTGTCATTTGTGATCTGTCTTTTTGTCTCTGCATTTTGGCTGCTTCCCTGTGTTGATAGAGTGGCTTTCTGTGCTAGGTGTCTTATAGGGCCCAGTGGCTCAACCTCCCAATTACCTGAGGTGGACACTCTTGGTGCATCCCTTTGGAGGCTTTGTACACAGTTTTGTTGTAGTTAAGCCTTGATTTTTATAGGTATTACTGGGAGGAATTGACCTCCTGGCCACTTGGCTGTGAGAATCAGCTGTGTCTACGGTGGGAGAACTTCTGTGCTGGAGACACCCTTCTGGGGCAAGACTTGCTTCAGTGGGGCTTTGGTGCCCACTGAGTCTACCCCCTGAGTGCATCCCTTATGGATCTGAGGAGTTGTAATCTGGATGGTCCCACTAGGTACACTGGCTCTTGGATCTCTAAGGAGGTGCTAATTTAGCCACTGCCTGAGGCTACCCAGCAGGAGCTACGGAGAGATCTGCAGATTCCTCTTCTTTGTTTGGGCTTTGGAGGTGCCCAGATGAGGCCCAGTAGGCTTCTGTGGGGCCTTGGACCTTCTTTTGGATGTTCTGGGTTTGGCTGACTCAGCTGCAGGTTGTTAGGTAATTATAGATTGCAAAGGGCCAGGCCTTTCATATGCAAAAGCCTCTGCAGGCACCCAGCTTGGGTGGGATGGGATCTCAGGGAATCAACAGAGCTGAGCAAACAGCTATGGCTGATCCTCAGCCCAGCCCTAAGAGGTCCCAGGTCTCAGTGTCCTGCGGTAATCGCTGTAAGCACCGCTGAGAGAAAGCTACTCTGGAGTTCCTCCCAGTGCCAAATAGTCTAGTTTCTCCCTGTATGAGTCTGGCTCCCCAGAAACTTGCTTGGAACTGGAGTCCAGAGCTGTCGGGAGCTTGTGCCTCCCTCCAGATTGAAAAAGACAACTGGGTCCTCAGTTGCTAGCCCTTGCTGTGCGCGCGCACCTCTGTACCTCTGCGCTTTACTTCTGCAGCTCCTCTGAGTCTTGGTGTGTTTTCCTCTTCCCTTCTAGTAGTAGGATTTCCACTCAGCCAGCCTTCCTGTGGTTCTGGGTGGTGTCTTCTTTTTTCTTTTCATTGTATTTTTAACTGATTGTGCAAGGCAGCAATTTTGGGTGTTTACCTATGCCGTCATCTTGGTTTCTCCCTCCCTCCTGTTCTTGAAAGCACTGTTGCACAAGAGGAGCACCGTGGCATGGCACATCGTCTTGTTGGAAGAAGCCATCTCCATTGGGATATGCCATCAACATGATAAGATGAACTTGATCAGCAACGATACTTAGGTATGTTGTGCTATTCAGACGTTGTTCCACACAAATTAAAGGGCCCAAATCATGCCAGGAAAACATGCCCCAAACCATAACACTGCCCCCTCCAGCTTGAAGGGCTGTACTCATGCATGTGGGGTGCATGCTTTCATGTTGTTTCCGCCAAATTCTCACTCTGCCATCTGCATTATGCAACTGGAAACATGATTCATCGGACCACATGACTTTTTCCCAATGCTCGACTGTCCAATTCTTGTGTTCCTGTGCAAACTGGAGACGTTTTATCTTGGTAACTGCAGACAGCAAAGGTGTTCGAACAGGCCTTCAGCTTCCAAATCCCATACGATGCAGTGTCTGGCTAATTTGCCTACAAATGCCAGGTGGTCATAATAATCTGGCCACTTAGTGTGTGTGTGTGTGTGTGTGCATGCATTCAAAGGCTGTTAAATCGTGTTGTTTACCCATATCTTCAGAAAAAAAAATCACTTCTACTTGTGGTAGACAGCCTGCTTCCCTATTTATAATGGTCTGGCCCTCTAGCAACTTCAACGTAAAACTATAGCTAATTTGCCTACAAACATCAGGTGGTCACAATAATCTGACCACTCAGTGTATGTGCTTTTGTTTTAAATATTCTTATTGATTTCAGAAAGGAAGAGAGAGGGAGAGAGAGACAGAAACAGCAATGATGAGAGAAGCATCGATCAGCTGCCTCCTGCACTGGGGCTCGAGCCCACAACCTGATCGTGTGCCCTGACTAGGAATCGAACCGTGACTTCCTGGTTTGAAGGTTGATGCTTAACCACTGAGCCATGCTGGCTGGGCATGAATCTGTACTCTCATTTGCGTGGATATGCAGGAGAAGTTCTCAGAAGACATATACGAGGCTGGGCAGTGGTTACCTGTTCGGGAGGGTACCTGTTCGGGCGGTGCCGGGAGCTCTTCACTGTGTGTGTTTTTATGTCTTCTGGTTTGTGAAGCATGTGAATGTATGAGCTGTTCAGAAATTAAAATGAAATAAAATTTAAAGTAACGCTGCCCAAGGATACACATTACGCTCCACACACTGGTTTCTATCCTCAAATGTATCCTCTCCGACACATTTAATAATCCAAATCCGACTGTGGTTTCTGACTCAGCTACCCTCGTCCCTTCTTATGTTACCACTGAGGAGACGAAGGTTCAGGGAGGGAAAGACCCTGCCCGGCTTTGCCAGCAGGTTCGTGCCACGTCAGGCATTGCTCCCGGGCCTCCCGCTGTGAGATCCACAGAAGTAAGAGTTGGGACGCTGTTGAGAGGCAGCCTGGTACAGCCAGCGAGCACAGCCACTGGGTTCAGGTGCAAATTCTGGCTTTGCCAAGCTGTGTGACCTTGGGAAAGTCACCTGACAGCTCTGAACTCCCGCTTCCTTCATTCAGAAATGGGGATCGTGAGAGCAAAACTGCAGGGTTACAGGGATGAAAAGGAAATAGGCCCAGAGCCCCCCTGGTAGGGCCGGGTATCTGGGTGGGGGGTTAGGCTGCAGTTGGGGACGAGGAGGACAAAGAAAGGAGGCTGCACAGCCAGAAGGCCCAGCCTGGCCACGGGCAGCAGGTCACGTGCCAGGACACAGATTAAGAGCTCCCGAGAAAGGCTCCCTCCCGCCTCAGGGGTCTCGTAAGTGCTGTTTCATTGTTGTCTGTTTTCTTCTTCTGCCCACTCTTCCCTTCTCTCTTTGCCTAGTTAACCTTTGCTCTTCCTTTCCATCTTTTTTTTTTTTTTTAAATGTTTTTATTGCTTTCAGAGAGGAACCGAGAAGAAAAGAGAGATGGAAACATCCATGATGAGAAGAATCATACATTGGCTGCCTCCTGCACGCCCCCTACTGGGGGTCGAGCCTGCAACCCAGGCATGTGTCCTGCGGGGGAATCAAACCTCCATCTCCTGGCTCACACGTGGATGCTCAACCACCGAGCCACGCCAGGCGGGCTCTTCCTTTAGCTCTTAGCTCAAGCACCACCGCCTCCAGGAAGCCCTCCCGTACTCTTCCCCAGCCAGTCAGATCCCTTTACCGTGGGCTCATCCGGTGTTTTCTACGTCCTCACAGCGAGCCAGGCTTATGACTTAGCGACACTGTTGAGCTGTAGTTTTGTATTTGCCTTTGTGATTCTTTGGGTCATGTCTGCCCTGGGCTCTCAGTTGGGTGAGGGTGGGGACCAGGCCTGCCTCTTTCAGCCGGACGCGCTGGCTGACCCGTGAAGGGGGGCGAGCTTGGGAGGAGCCGTGCGCGGGGAGGCCGTTTTCCCAGGCACACGGACACCGGTTTTGAAATTGTGTATTTAGTATTTATTTAAGAAAAAACGCACAGAGCACATCAGGCTTGGGGTTTCACGGAAATGTTGCCTACGGTGAAGCTAAGAGAAACGTGAGTCAGTGCAGCGGCGTTCTGCCTTTTCAACGCACGGCACACGTCCACGAAGGACAAAAACACGTCACGCCCTTTGCTGAGCTGATGAAGAGTAGCTGTGATTCTGGTGCATTCTTACCGGTCAGCTGCTGTGGAGTTGGCTGCTGTCATTTTTCTGTTTGACGCTCTGAGGGAAGAGAGGTCAGGCCCCGCACTGAAGAGTCAGGTGCTGCATGTTTTAAAAATCCCCGCGGCTGGCTCCCCGGTGCCTCTGAGGCACACCCGTTACCAGTCACCGAGTGCGTGGAAAGCACAACATACGGGCTAAGCGATCGTCCAGGTGGGATGCAGATGCAGCGAGCAAGAGCCCACGGGTCGCGACAGGGCCTGAGGTCTGGGTTTAAAAGCCCAGCCCGGACGGCTGCCGACAAGGGCACCTGCCTGGGTTGCAGGCTCGATCCCTGGGAGGGGAGGGGCATGCAGGAGGCAGTCGATCAGTCTCTCATCGTGGACGTTCCTCTCTGTCTCTCCCTCTCCCTTCCTCTCTGAAACCAATAAAAATATATTAAAAAATAAAATAGAAAAAGGCCCGTGTTCAAACTTGCTGGCACCAGCTGCAGGGCTGCAGGAGTACACAAGGGGGCGCCAGGGCCCCACCTGTCACAGGTGTGGGCTGGATGCACCTCCTCTGGCCTGGATGCCTGAGCCCCTTGCAAGGCCCTCCAGGTACCTGTGGTGAGCTCCTGAGTGTGGGGGTTCCACGGGGGGTGGATAGAGGCTCTTAGACCCTGAGCCTGGGGGTGGCGATGACCCAGCCACCGCTTCTCCAGCCGCTGCAGACACCCATGCTCAGGAGGAGTGGGGGCTATCGGGGGCATTTCGGGAGAAGAGCCCAGACCTGCCAGGGGGGAAAGCCTGCAGTGTGTGGGTTCTGGCTGGAAAGACTTGAGTTTAAAGCCTTTCCATCCCCGTGACCTTGGGAAGCCACTCGACCTGCCTGTGCCTCGGTTCCCTCCCTGGTCAGGGGAAATGCCCTCTCAGAGCACTGCTGGGTGAGCTACAGGCATGGCGGGTGCAGAGGGGGTGCTCAGGGCTGCACGAGGAGCCCTCGCTGATCGTGGGTGCAGAGGAGAAGCCAGAGGGAAAGCATAGCAAGTGCCAATGGGATTCCGGTCCCATGTGCAGGGTGTCCCTGTGACAAATGTGCCAGTCATGCCAGGGCAGGATGGCATCTGGGTGCCATGCACTGACACACACATGCAGACACACACAGGCACACACAGAGAGACACACAAAGACACACAAACACACACAGATGCACACAGACACACACAGGCGCACACACAGAGAGACACACAAAGACACACACAGACACACAGAGAGACACAGGCACACAAAGAGACACACAAAGACACACACAGACACACAGAGAGGCACAGGCACACAAAGAGACACACAAAGACACACACGCACACACATACACACAGGCACACAGGCGCACACAGAGACACACAAAGACACACCCAGACACACAAAGACATACAGAGAGACACACAGACACACAGAGAGAAACATACACAGACACACAGACACACACAGACACACACAGAGACACACACAGAGAGAAACACACCAGGCACACAGACACAGACACACACAGACACACAGACACACAGACACACACAGGCACACAGACACACACAGGCACACACAGAAACACACAGGCACACACAGGCACACACACAGGCTGGGACCACACTTGGCTCAGAGGGCAGGGCTAAGGGCATCACATGGGAGCCTGGGTAAGTGCCTTAGTTTATCTATCTGTCCAGTGGGGGCTGTGACATTGACCTTATAGGGGTGCTGGGGTGATCACAGGGGGTGCCTGGCATCTGGAGGTCCTCTCCTGTACCCAATGGGGGGCTTTCCTGAAGGGTGAGGAAGAGGGTCAGAGCCATGAGGCAGGGAGGGGAAGTGGGGCCGTGGCCATGGGCTGAGCCCTTGGAGGGGGCGGAGGAGGGGGAGGGGGAGGGGAGGTTAAAGGAGAATGGGAAAGGGGTGGGAGGGGGGCGTCCAGAGATGCCCGAGCTCAGAAACACCCCAGCAGCCTGTTGCCTGAGCCCCAGGAAAGCCCATTCACTCTCAGCTAAAGGAGGCAGGGATGTGTGGTGAGACCACGGCGTCGTTATGAGCTTATAAACTGCGAGGACATGGCTGCTCTGAGCTCTGGGCCATTAATGGGCCATCAAGTCATGCTCCAGCTCACTTTATGGGGTGCTGGGCGGGCAGGTGTCAGCCCCCTTAACCACCCTCTGCTCAAGGCCCCAAGTTCGTCTCTGGTGGCTTCTGGACCCCAACAGTGTCACTCAAGGCAGCGCTGCCCTGGGTTGCCATGGCGTGGGGCCAGCTGGGAGAGAGCAACTGAAGTTCTCAGCCTCAGTTGGCTGACCTCTAAAATGGGAATCATCCGACCACCTCTCAGAGGGACTGTGGAGCTGAGATAAAGCCACATCCCATCTGTTAGGAGTCCTACCAGGGCTCTACCTTCCAAACACACCCAGGCTCTGCCCACCTCTCCCACCTCCTCTGGGACAGCCTGGCCTCAGCCACCACAGCCTGGTCCCTGCATTGTCCGGAAGCCTCCTCACCGGTCTCCCCACAGCCACCCTACAAGGCTGCTCTCGCACTACAGTCAGAGGAAGCTTTGGAAAACGGGAGTCAGGCCTGATACAGCTCTGCCCAGCACCCTGCAGTGGCCCCATGCAGAGCGTTATGGGGGCCCTGCCTCCTGCTGCCCCTACCCATCCAGCCACTCGGCCTCCTTGTTGTCCTGAAACATGGCAGCTCCTTGCTGCCTCAGGGCCTTTGCACAGGCTGTACCTTCTCCATATATCTTCCTGACTCATCCCCTCATCTCCTTCAAGTCTCTACTCAATGTCACCTTTCCATGCAGCCCATCCTGATCAGCCAATGGGTAATGAAATTCTCCTAGCAATATCGATCCCTTTGCCCACGTGGTTTCCCTTTTTCCGTAGCATTTATCAGCTGCTGTATAATGTACTTATCTATTATCATTACTTTCTTTCTTTTTTCTTTCCGTGCTAGAAAATCAGCTCTATAATGGCAGGGACCTTTGTTTTTGTCATTGCTCTCTCCCACGTGATCAGAAGCGTGCCCAGCGCGTAGTAGGTGCTCAAGGCATGCACATGCGGAAGGTTCCTGGACTTGTGCTGGGACGGAGTGGGCTGTTGAGAGGTGGTAGCATTGTCGCTGGGGATCCTGAGAGATGGAATGGTTTGGAGTGACGCTGTGGAGCCCAACACTGAGACGTTGTGGGCCTGTGATGGCCGCTCCTGTGGATTTTACTCGTAAATGGCCTGTGTAGGCGTCCACTGAGCAAAGGCTGCTTCCCAGGGATCCGAAGGCAGGTCCATTTGCTGGTGACCCGTGACTGGCAGGCCATGCCTTCTCTCCTGCCTACAAGTAGTTCAGAGCTGGGGAAAGCCAGGACCAGAGACTTCGGGAGGCTCTTCCATGGCTGAAGGCACCTGCCCGTCCTATTGGCCATGGAGCGGTGGGGCAGGCCATGCAAGTCCACAGGGTCCTGAGGTCAGCCCCACTGTTCTGTCCACACCAGACTCAGTCTGATGCCAGTGCCCGGGGAGAAGGGTGCGGGAGAGGATTGGGAGGTGCCCTGGGAGGGGCTGTGCACACTTGGGGGACATATTCGTGACATGGGGAACAGAAAGGCTAAGTAAGTGACTTGCCCACAGTCACCTGCCTGGGAATTAAAGGGCTCTGCTTTGGTCTAAGCCTGTCTGAGTCCCAGCTCATTCTCATCTAGTTGTTTGAGTGGGTGTGGGCCACTGGAGTGCCTGGCTCCCGTGGGGGCTCAGGAAACACATGTGAGGAACCAATAATTGGAGAATGTGTGTTGGTCATATGTGGCTTCGTCTTTGTCCAGGGCCTGCTGGGGAGACAGGCGGGGCCAAGGGGCCAGAGACACCTTCCCGAGGCCCATGGACTCTGGTTAGCCCAGCGGTGGGGAGGGAAGCCCAGGTGCTAAAATCTTGGCTTTTATTCCCGGTGTTTAAGGAGTTTTGCCCAGAAGCGAAGTGTGTGTTGGGTGAAGACTCACATGTCTGCTGGCCTTTGTGGTGGAGAGCTAGAGAGCGTGAGGACAGCTTTGTGCGCCTCACATCCTTGGCTGAGGATCCAACCCACAGTTTCCCCAGGCGGAGAGAGGTTCAGCCAGTTTCCTGTGGACACACAACATAATGTTGATGATGATAGTAATGATGATGATAATGCTAATAATTATGGTGATGGTGATGATGGCAATAATGATGATAGAGATGGTGATGGAGATGGTGATGGTGATAATGAAGATGTGGAGGAGGATGGTGATGATGATGGTGATGATGGCAAATAATGGTGATGGAGATGGTGATGGAGAGGGTGATGGTGATAATGAAGATGTGGAGGAGGATGGTGATGGTGATGATGATGATGGAGATGGTGATGATGGCAATAATGATGATGGAGATGGTGTTGGTGATGATGGCAATAATGATGATGGAGATGGTGATGGTGATGATGGCAATAATGATGATGGAGATGGTGATGGTGATGATGGCAATAATGATGATGGAGATGGTGATGGTGATGATGGCAATAATGATGATGAAGATGGTGATGGTGATGATGGCAATAATGATGATGGCAATAATGATGATAGAGATGGTGATGGTGATAATGAAGATGTGGAGGAGGATGGTGATGATGATGGTGATGGTGATGGTGATGATGGCAATAATGATGATGGAGATGGTGATGGTGATGATGGCAATAATGATGATGGAGATGGTGATGGTGATGATGGCAATAATGATGATGGAGATGGTGATGGTGATGATGGCAATAATGATGATGAAGATGGTGATGGTGATGATGGCAATAATGATGATGGCAATAATGATGATGGAGATGGTGATGGTGATAATAAAGACGTGGAGGAGGATGGTGATGATGGAGATGGTGATGATGATGATGGAGATGATGGTAGTGATGGTGACGATAATGCTAGTGATGCTGGTGATAATGCGAATAGCTATCTTTTACTTTGTCTTTGCTCTATGAATTTGGATCCTGGCTCTTTTTTTTTTATCAGCTGAGTACGTTGGGCGAGTTACTTATCTTCCCCATACCGTAATTCCCTCATTGGGAATTAGGAGTGTTTGTTTGGGAAACCTGCTTCGCCATCTGTAAAATTGAGTACCTCAGATGGCTGCCGTGAGATTTAATAGGATGATGTGTGCAAAGTGCTGAGCGCACTGCCTGGCTCCAGGGAGATGCTCAAAACATGTCAGTTATTAGTGGCTCCGGGCACACTCCCACCTCGGATGCTGGGCACTGCTTCTCTGCACAGAAACTGAGGCCCCAAGAGGCCAAGGCGAGACCGAGTCCACCCCAAAGAGGGGTGGCGCTCTTTGGTTATCTGTTTCTGCATAAAAGAACCAGAATGTTGTGGCTTGAAATAACCAGCACAATTTGCTGTCTCTCTCGATGGTGGGTTGCCCGGGCTCAGTTGGGTGGTTCTGCTGCACACGGTGTTGGCTGGGGGTGCAGCTGGGTGGGTGCTATGCTGGAGCTGGATGCCCAGGTGCCTGCCTAATAGGCAGCCGCTGGTGCTGGATTTCGGCTGAGGGCTCAGCAGCGGCTGGGCTGTCTGCTGAAATGCCTTGGTTTCCTGCCACCTGGCCTCTTTACCAGGTGACATGGTGGCTGGATTCCAAGGCGGTTCTGAGAAGCAAAGGCGAAGGCTGCGCGTCTCCTGTGGCCCAGTTGGGGTTGACTCGGTGCTACTTCGGCTACATTCTATGGTCAAAGGAGCCCAGTGATGCCAAGGGCACGGGGAGAGCAGCAGATTCTGCCTCTGGGTGGCAGGCGTGCCGAGGACTTGCTGCCATGTGTCAGCCACCACAGTGGGCTGGGGCCCTTTGTGCTCCTAACCTAAACACGGAGTGGCTTCTGCGCCCCCTCCACCCTCCCGGGATCTCTTTCCAGCATCTGTGTGTGTGTGGTGGGGGGTGTAGAAGGGAGAAGGCCAAGCCTCTATCTCTTTCTGTGGCCCTCTCACCTCCCTCTCACCATCTCCCCCTTCCCTGGTCCCTCATATTCTGGTTGTTCCCATGGTCCCATCCATCCCTGGACCAGCCAACAGCCAAGTCAGGGACCTGGAGCTGGAGACTGCAGCCAGTGACCACAAGGGGGCAGCAGAGCCAAAGGCCTGGGCAAAGCTTGGTTCCCAGGTGCCGGGCACCTGTAGGGGGAGGCTGGCCAGTGGGACCCATTTTTGTCAGACTTTGCACACTCCCAGCCATTCATCCAGAGCTGGATGCTGCTCCCCTCTATTATAGGGTGACCCCAGGGGTGGGTCAGGACACCCTAGTGCCAGTCTTTTCACTCTCTGTGACCTTGGGCAAGTTGCCCCTCCCTAGGTCTCCTGGAGCTCCATTTCCTCAGGTGTACTGGGAGGTGGTGGGTTGATGAGTTTCTGAACTGCACTGGTCTCAGAAGACAAGCTTCCCCCACGTCAAGGCCCATTCCCTGCCTCCCTCTGTCATTATGTGGGATCTTAACAAGGAACGCCCAGACAAGCTCCCTCAGGCCCCTGGGGGTCCTGCCTGTCCTGGTGGATGGAGCCCCGCCCCAGCCATCCAGGCCCAGGAAGTCCTATGTGCCCCTGGCAGGACAGAGAGCCTGGATTTCAGCACAGCCTTCTCCTTTCTCTCCTTCCCTTTGCCCAGGACAGTGAGCGCCACCCGTGACTTCAGGCCACAGGTGCACAGCCTGGCTGGCCACTGCCACCTCTGGGGGGGTCTCCCACCGCCACCTCCAGCTGCCACCCGGAGGGACCAGCTTGCAGCAGAACTTCCTACAGCATCTCTGAGAGGTCTTCCCCAGGCCAGGGCGTCCCGTAGGCAGCCCCCGTGATACTTGCGTTGCCATTTGCACACACCAGTTTGTACTGCACCATCTCTTCTCAAGCAAGGTCCCCAAGAGGCGGCCTGGCATAGAGGCAGAACAACACAGTCCCCAAGTCCTGGGTTCAAGTGCTCTTCTCCGGAGCCTCCATTCCCTCGTTGGCGAATGGGAAGACCCTACCTCCTTCACGGAGGCAGAGCTTGCCATGAGCTCTCGCTCAGCAGCTAGTTCCTGAGTTTCTACCACAGGGCAGATGGGCATTTATGTGCTGGGGATGCAGTGTGACAAGGTGGGCACGCACAAGCTGGTAGGAAACAGACAATGCACAAGTCACCGCCTTATAAATAAGAGAACCTCAGATTACAGCATGCTCCAGGGAGGAAAGAAGCAGGGCAGACGGGCGTGCCTGGCCTTCCGCCGTGCTAGCTCACCATCTTTGTCCCCGGGTCAGGTTGGCAGCAGCTGACTGAGCCCACGGAGGCTGAGCCCCGTCCACGCCCCTGCCCGGACGGCAGCATCCAGGTGACAGGGGTGGCCTCAGCCCTGTCACTGAGGCCTTAGCCCTGCCTTCTCTCCAGGCCTGGCCCAGAAGCAGGGATGGCCAGTTCAAGTGGCAGGCAGGACTTGGGGCCCTAGGGGAGGAACCTGGGTAGTGCAGAGGTGGGGTCTGGGGGGATGGCGATGTGTGTAGAGGGACTCCCACCCCAGGGCCCTTTTGCACATTCCCCAGAGAGAACCAGCCGAGACAGTACTGGTGTAGGAGACCAGAGGGCACGACGGTGAAGGCTCAGCTTGGGGACCGCGGGGCACCTGGCTCAGATCTGGACACTGCCCTGCTCAGGCCAGGGACCTCAGCCCCAGACGGACGCAGCCCTTCTGAGTCCATCTCCTCTCACGAGGATGCCCGGGTCACAGTAAACCCTTTGCACTCACAGTGCCCGCATCCAGGAGGCACCTCATAAATACGGGGGGGGGGGCTTCCCCGCCATCGTTCTTCAGCTCACCCTTTGGGGCCAGTCGTCCCTGTTTGGTTCACTGTCTGGCGAAGGCAGGGGGAAAGCAGAGCAAAATTTGAGGAGACACATTCTCAGGGGTCTACCCTGCTCACCCTCGGCCCAGGATCATTTCTTCCACAAGGTCACAGGGACCCCCACCTGCGGACCTATGATGTGCCAGGTGCCCCAGGACAAGTGTTTAACAGATACCAGCCTCTCACCAGTGATGCCCCCACTGGACAGAAGAGAAGACTGAGGCCCGGAGAGGAGAAATGGGCCACCAGGTTCCCATGCGGGAGAATGGAGCCGCTGGGATGTAGCTCCAGGCTGGCCTCACCGCACATGTGGAGGGTCTGCCCTTGACCCAGCAGGGACCTGGGGGCACAGGCAGCCAGGCAGTGAAGGTGCT
The DNA here is from genome assembly GCA_004026665.1 of Murina feae. Taxonomy (NCBI): domain Eukaryota; kingdom Metazoa; phylum Chordata; class Mammalia; order Chiroptera; family Vespertilionidae; genus Murina; species Murina feae. The sequence continues at coordinate 13,828 of PVJC01022180.1, read as the reverse complement.
GGGATCCTGGCAGGATGCCCAGGAGGAACTCCATGTCAGGGCATCTGACAGGACGGCTGGCCACACATCTGCTGCAGGCTCACAACCCTCCCGACCCCTAGCGATGGGGAGGGGCTGGGTGAGCCCAGCTCTAGGACAGGGAGGGAACCAAGCCCTGGTAAGTCTGCTGGGGTCGGACAGTCACCAATGACAGCAGCGTCCTCATGGAGGTGGCCCGGGAACCCTCTCCTCCCCCAGCCTCCCCTGCACCCCAGTAAGAGTGTCTCCCCACTCGGAGGGGCCGGAGACCAGGCCGGGTCATTTCCTGGCCCAGCCCAGCTACACCTCTCACCTCTCACCCATAACTCAGGGCTGGGACATTGATAAGCAACTCATCGCACGTCAAGTCTCTATCAGCGAGCGGGAGCGACTGGCTGGAACCCTTGTCTTTCAAGGTTCAGAGAGAAATAAAAATAGATGGGGGACAGGGAAAGTTATCATCTCCTTCCTTTTGTCATTCTGGCGGCTGAGCTTCGGGCTTCTCGGAGCTCCCCATCTGTCATGTTGTCACCAGGCTCTGTGTTTCAGGGAGGAAGGGAAGGGATGGCTGGCTGCTGGGCGCCTGCCCCTGGCTATGCACAGGCTGTGAAAGTGAGAGAAGGTGCCAGATCCTGCCTGGGCCAGAGGTGGGCTTGGAGGGGGCAGTGCGGGAGGTCCTACCTGCAGGGGCAGAGGAAACACACAGCATTGACCTTGAAGCTTCCCTCAGCACCTGCCCACCTGCAGCCAGGGCTTCTTTGTTCTCACTCACTCACTCATTCATTTGTTCACTCATTCACTCATTCATTTGTTCACTCATTCACTCACTCACTCACTCATTCATTTGTTCACTCACTCATTCATTTGTTCACTCATTCACTCATTCATTTGTTCACTCATTCACTCACTCACTTATTCATTCACTGAACACACTGGTGGAGCAGGGATGACTGAACTGACGCATCCATCTCACATAAAACCGCTGTTTGAAATTTTAACCCTGCATTTTGGCTTTTGTAAATGCCTGCTGGCTTAAATAAGAAGGAAAGTAAGACAACTCCCATTTCAGAAAGGCCATTGAGCCTTCTCCAGACGAAGTTATCAGAGCTGGCTCCAGGTCTCAAAGCCCCAGCACCTAGGGCCCTTTAAGAACTTGCAAAGGGGACCGGAGCACCCCACATTTGGGAGACAAAGAGGGTAAACAAGGTATAACTATAGGAAAGTTCGTGTGCCAGGGCCCAGAATCTGAGAGGCCTTTTTTCCTGGGCTCGCGCGTAGTAAGAAATGTAACTCCATCTCTCTAAGCGTCGCTTGGTTCTGTAACAGAACCAGCCTCAGGCTTATCCTCGTCACTGGAACGTCAGGTTGTTGGGAATGTGGTCCATGCACATCGGTCACCTGCGACCTGGGCTCCAGGAAACTTTTTTTTTTTTTTTGCCAATTCTCTCATCAGCCTCCTTTCCTCTAAGTCACCTCTCCACTATGGGAAGGTCTCTCTTGTCTGGCAGGTGTCTTCGCAATAAATGCCGGCTCTTTCCTGTGCACAGAAGTGGGCTCACCCACGTGACCAGCACCCCATCCCCACATCAGGAAGCAGGGCATAGCCAGCACCCAGCGCCCTGGTCATGGTCATGCTTCCTTCTAGACCGGGCGTGTGTCTGTCTTCGCAGGGGTGGGTGCATCAGCTCTCTCTTCCTGTCTCGAACCTGGGTTTCCTGCACTGGTTTCAGGGGCACCTGTGTCGCTGTCTGACCACACTCACCCAGGAGCCGGGGAGTCCCCGCTGTGCTTGCCTCCCGTGCTCATCCCCGCTCCTTCTCCGCTGCTGTGGTTTCTGAACTGGCCAGGCCTGTCCTGACACCAGAGCCTTAGGACACGCCGGGTCCTCTCTCCGAGCCGGGTCCTCTCTCCGAGTCCCAACCTGCTTCTTGTTCCTGTCACAATGCTCTTCTCTTGCCAGCGGTGAGACTTGGGAACTGCTCTGAGCAGCAACCTGCCTCCTAGTTATTGCCTCTCCCCTTCGCGCAGGTTGTGGAAGGGATAAAAGGTACCAGCTCCCACTTTGACAGGACGTGAGCTTGGAGGGGGATGTGTGGGGGGCCCGAGGCTGGGCTTTCCTTTTCACACTGCACCCCAATGGGGAGGCGGGTGGTTGGGGGGCCTGGCACCTCACAGAGGCTGGGTATTTGCTAAGTGACAGAACCACCCCCTGATTCTGTTGGTCCCTGTGGATATTACTGTGTCTCTCCCTGTGTCTCTCCTCTTGTCCAGCTTGCAAGCTCCCTGGGGCCGGAGCCAGGGCGAGGCTTCAGCTCCCAGATCAGCTTCGGGCCCCGATCAGCAGGCCTGCCTCGCAGGTGTTTTGTTACCTCGTTTGGAACCGCAGGAGAGAAATCCATTTTAAAACCACGTGCGATTTAAGGAGAATTTAATCTGCATGTCTGGGATTCATTAACACGTAGATCATCAAATTAAGGTTTGCTCACAGCTGTTTGACATTGGAAGGGCCTTCGGCGCATCTTCAGTAAATGCCTTTAAATATTATTTCTTTCTCATAATCTCAGGGCTGGAGCACTCTGTTCTTTGAACAGGACCGCGATGCACAAGGTGAGGGGGTGGCAGGACGCATCCCTGCAAGGGTGCTGCTGGCTGTGGAGAGGTCGGCCTGGAGCCATTCAGCTGTTCCCTCTGTTCTGCTCACCGACCGGCTCTGGCCCAAACATCCCCCTGTCTCCATGGTGAGTATTCGTTGTGTGGCTCTTTCTTGGGCCCCATTGCTCTTCGTCTGGGTGTGGCAACCCTGATGCCCACCCTCTGCCATGGATCCGCAGGGACTCAGGACCTCCGTGTGGCCCCAGGGCCCAATCCGAGGACATAAGATGAGAGGAGACTCTGCAGTGGAGGGAGGCAGCTCTTTTCTGCTGAGATCTGAAGCTGTGGGGCTGGAGCCTCCAGTCACCACACGGGGCCTGAGGATGACTCAAAGGTAGACAAGCAAAGCTGAGAGGTGGAGAGAGGCAGGTGGCAGCCGGAAGGCCTGCCCCTGGCTACCACTATGGTTTGGGTCGTATCCCCCACCCCGGTTCATATATTGAAGTCTAACCCCTAGGACCCCCGAATGTGACCTCATTTGGAAATAGGCTTGTTGCAGGTGCCATTTATTGGGGTCATACTGGAGGAAGGGGGCAATATGATTGGTGTCCTTGTTGCCGGAAGCCAATTCCAGCATGTCAGCAAGGGCTGAATCTGGAGTGGCTGAAGGCATTTCCCCAAACCTGAAAAGGGATGATTGTTTGCTGCCAGACAGCTCAGGGCATTTTAGTCTACATGTTATTGCCCCCTACTGGCCAAACACCTGAACAGCCGTAGGCTAATTCTTCCAATCTGACAATGGACTCTTTATAGAAAACCCTACCCTTTGAAGTGTATATCCCCGCCTCATGTTAGGACAATTTGTGTTAATAAAAAGCATGGGGTCCTGAGACGAGAAGATCTTAGTTTCTTTAGTTGGGCTCCTCTGACCCCCACATGCCTTTCAAAATTATATTTCGTCTCTGGACTCTTTATTAAGTTACACACAACCCCTTCTCCAGTTTGCTGAACCCTTCTAGATGCTGGAACAAGAACCCCGGCACTTGTAAAAAGGGGCCACTGGGGTGTGGAGGCACACAGATGGGGAAGCTGATGTGAAGACATGGGAGGAAGACGGCCGTCCACAAGCCAAGGAGAGAGGACCAGTTCCCCCTCTCGGCCCCTGGAAGGAGTCGACTTGCCGACACCTTGATCTTGACTTCTAGTTTCCAGAACTGGGAGGCAATAGGTTTCTGTTGCATAAGCCCCCAAGTCTGTGCTATGTTGTCATAGCAGCCCCAGCGAACCCCCTTTGAACTTTTCCATCACAAAAACTAACATATCACTTTTCTATCTTTATTTTGTCCCATAAGCCAGTTTGTGTTAAGTCTTTCATTGAATCCAAGGATAAAAGACTTATTCGAACATCACTGTTCTGCTTAACATCTTCTTATGGTCCCTGCTGTATAACACACTACCCCAGGTTGAGTGGCATACAGCAAAGACTTCTGTTTATTTTGCTCACGAGATACAGCTTAGGTTGAACCTGGAGATGGTTCGTCTTTGCTCAGTGAGGCATCAGTGGGCGGCTCAACGAGGACTGATGGATCCACTTTCAAGATGGATCACTCACCTGGCTGGAAGGTGGCTGCTGGCTGTTGGCTGGGAGGTCATCCCAGGCCCTGGCTTCCTCTCATATGGGCCTCTCCACAGGCTGCTTGGGCTTCCTCCAAGCATGGCGGCCGGGTTCCAAGATTAAGTCTCACAAGAGAGCAGGGAGAAAGTACGTGGCCCTTTTGTGATCTATCAGAAGCCACACAGCATCGTCGTCACCGTACTCTGTTCGTAGAGGCTGTCACAAAGGTCCAACCAGATTGAAGGGGAGGGGACACAGTACCACTTATCTTATGGGAGGAGTGTCCACGTCACAGGCGAGAAGAGGAATGGGAGGAAGAGCTGCAACAGTCCCTGGAAACTGCAATCTGCCATAGGCCATACCCTCTACGATGCCATTTATATGAAAGCCAAGAACAGACAAAACTAACTGATGGTGGCAGGAGTCAGAAGAGAGTTTCCCTTGGGGAAGGTAATTTCGATGGGAAAGGGACCCACGGGGAGCTGCGAGGGGGCTGGGAAAGATCTGTGCCTCGACGTGGGGGGAAGTCGCAGGGATGTAGCTATGTGAGGATGTCACTGAGCTGGGCATTCAACCTCCACACCCTTATGAAAAGCATCTTTAAAGGCACGTCACAAACAAAGCCCAACTTCATTAATACGATGGAAACAGCCTCTGCTGGATCCCAATTATCTGAGCGCCTTGGCTGGTAACGTGGGGCCATTTAGCCCCAGCCCTGGCTCCTCCCGGACCACACAGACGGTCCCTGCCAGACCTCTGGAGCCTGTTGGGAGGAAGATGGATGGAACTATTAATCGGCACAGTCTAAAGGTGAGCTCAAAGGGCAGCCATGGTTGGAGATGGCGCCCCGACCTGGCTCCAGCTCACAGACCAGGAAGGGGGGCAGTGCGTCGTCTCCTCCATGGACACCACCAAGCAGCCATCCCTTCCCATCCCCTGCCTGCTCTCTTGTGACTTCATTCCTCTCCTGTGTCACCAGTTCATTGCACAGACAGGGCACATTCCTCCCCTCCTCAAACCTCTATTTTCCCATCTGTGTATTGGGTCAATGGGAACAATCGGTCCCCAGGAGCACCTCCTTGTGGCTTGGGCACTTTCCATTTGGCCGCCAGGTCTCCCTGCCTCCAACCCCAGCACCTTGTCCTTCGCCCCATCTCCCAATTTCTGCTTCCCACCTGGATGCTCTCTCCTGCCAACCCCCATGTAGCCTTGTCTTCAAGAGTTTGCAGGAAGCTATCAGAGATACCTCTTTGATTCACCCCAAGTTTCTCCAGGCTGGTCGTCCGTCATGTAGCTTCCCGTGGCTGTGGTCTGGTCTACACGGAACTCACTCGTCTGCACATTCCGGATGGAATGCTGGGACAGTGACAGGTGCTTCTCCCATCGGACCCAGGATTCCAAGGGCAGGGCTGTCTCCGCCATCAGAATGCTGGTGCCTCAGGCCCAGGGCCCATCTTCTCCCTTCCTACGCACTGGCCCCCGGGGTTCTGAATCCAGCCTGCAGAATGTTCTGTTCGCCTCGTCCGGTACATTTTCTTGTTTAATGTTGAATTCGTTACCAGCACTGATTTCACATAAAAATCTAGATATTCATCTTTAAAATGTATTGCAAGCACTGGCAGCCCCAGGCTTGCATTTCCTAACTCAATAATTGGCAGGGGCGCATAGGAGCTGCCCTGTGGGTGGGGAGGTCAGCTGCAGGCCCACCCCCCTTCGTCCCCAAGACCTCAGCCGGCCCCTCCCACTCCCGGTTACCTGCCCGGTGCTGGAGGCTGTAGGGTCTGCAGTCCTGGCTTTGGGCCCCAAGTGCTTGCTGGCTGCATAGCTGTCAGCCCGGGGTGGCTGGTGGGGAGAGTGAGTCCAGAGATGATGCAGGAACGGAGGCTTCTCTCCTCGTCTCTGCCTCATTAGGATCTAACAGGCTGGATCAATGCCTTTTAAAATTAGATGCATACCGACTGTTTCTTGCATCAGGAGCAGCCTGTGCCAACACTGAGCGCTTCTCTCACCTAAACCTTGCCTTCGGGGGAATTACGTTGGGGAAGGATGGAGGGAGAGGCACCTGGTCTGTGAGTTGGAAGTAGTTATGTAGAGGTGGGTGGCTTTCCTCCCCGCGTGCCAGGCATTGAGCCCGGGGCTGTGGATGCTGCAGGAGAAAAACCCAGTCACCATCTTGTGTGGCTCTTGGTCACATCCACTCAGTTCCTCAGCTTAGGCAGAAAAGGCCCAGAGAGGGCAGACGGAGTCCTCAAGGTCACACCGCTGCACTGTTTCCCAGGCCTCCTGCTTCGTCCCTCTCCCAGCCACATCGGTCACTTCTGTCCCCGGCCCCCATGGAGCCCCAAACACACTGGTCCCCTCGCCCTCCTCTTCATCTCCGCTTCAAGTTCTGCTGCTCCATCCTTGCTTTCAGCTGATGAGCCCCAGAAGTCGGGGCTCCTCCAGGTGGGGCTGGGGGCTGCTCAGCGCTGAGAACTGGCCCTTCTCTGGCAGTTTCCCACGATGCCCTGCGAACCTATCAAGGGTGATGTCCATCTCAGCGGTGGAATTCAGCACCATCCCACAGTGTGGCAGCAGCCAGGCTGGCTGATGGCTCTTTTCAAGGAATGGGCTTGGAGCACAGCCCCAGGCTGTGAGCCCGGACCTGCTTTTTCTGCAAACTCAGGCCAAGTGTCACTCTGGCCGCCTCTGGGGCTAAGCCAGGCTTGGTTTTCAACGACAGCCACAGAACCTTGTCTTGAACAGGAAGAGCTAGAATTCATTCCACACCTGGCCGCTCCGCAGATGTGCGAGAAACAGCTGGACCTTCGGCACACCACCTGCACCCTTCGTCTCAGGACTGGCCCCTGGGCAACCAGCCAGCCTGGGTTTGAGCCTCCAGACATTTTGAAAAATCGCCAGCAGTGAAACTCAACCAACTCTCCTAAAAGCCTTTGGTTGCATTCGCATTCCTGGGTATACTGAAGCCAGGCGGACAGATTCTGGCCGACAGCTGCCGAGTTTGAAGTAGGCTGACTGTGATTGGCTCAGCAACCCTGGCTTGTCTAAATAAAAGATTAAGTGACGACAGCTACTGTTTACTGAGCATCTGCTATGCGCCAGGCACTTTAGTGCATCGAAAACTTGCAAGGTGGGCATCACCCCCCCATTTTCCTGGTATTGAAGCAGAGGTCCAGAGAGGTCAGTGCACCTGCCCAAGGTCACACAGCAGACCAGTGAAGAGCCCAGATTTGATCCCAGGTCTCTCTGATTCCCTCACCCTTGTTCTTCTCTCAGGGGGTGCTCAGGAGGCCAGGCAGAGGCTGTGCATACCTGTTGCTCCCTCGCTCCTTCCCTGAGTCTCCGCACAGCCTGAAAGATCCCGACACAGTGAGGGTGCTGAGCTGTAATGGGCTCAGGGTAAGCAGATCAAAGGATAGGACGGTCTCCCATCAAAGCTGTGATCTACATCAGAAGGGAGGGGTGAGCTCATTCCTCCTCACAGCCTTGATCCGAAGCCCTAAGGCATGCCCTGGAGGAAGTGCCCCAGTTCAGAAGGTCCTTTCTGCCAGTGGAGCCGCTGCAGTGCCCGGGGACTTTACCTGTACCCGGTCACATTATTACCCAGGCCGCATGGTGGCTGAGCCCACAGCCCCTGGAGCCAGGCTGTCTGGGTTCCAATCATGACTTGGCCACTCGCCAGCTGGATGCCCTGGGCAAAAATCACTTAATCTCCCAGAGTCTCGGGTTGCCTCTCTGTAAAATGGGCAGAACAAGTGTACCTACTTCGCTGGGTTATTGTTGAAAGACATGAGATGATATATAGAGTCCACGGCACAGAGTTTGGCATGTAGCCCAGGTTCTAAAAATGGCAAATATCATTTTTATATGTTATTTAAAAGAATTCCTCATGAGAGCCCGGAGGAGCAGATATTAGCCTCTCTTTACTGGTGAGGAAACTGAGAGTAAGAGAGGGTCAGTGACTTGCCCAATGTCACACTGAGGAGGAAGGCTGGTTCTGCAAAGGAGTGTTAGGTCATTAAACCAAACAAAGCCCTGTCCCTCAAAAAGCAGGGGGCCTTGTTTTGAACCTGAGCATACCTGGGGGAAGGGTAGATAAAAAGAATTCTCCCTTCAGGGCCTTGGGGGAGGGAGTATATTTGCAAATCAATGAACTCGAGGGGCAGCTATAAAGCAAGGTTCTGGCATGCTGCGCTCTGCTCTGGATTTGGGATCTTTGTCCCCGGAGACCGCGCACGTTATTAAAACTGATTTCTCCACCTCTTCAAAGCGTCACTTAGTTTTTTGGTCTTTCTGCAACAACACAGCGAGGGACTCACAGAGTTGCCGTTGACTCTGTCCTTAACCCCAGCCACTGATGTGGAATCTGAGAACCGACTTCTAGAAAGGTCTGGCTACCATCTCTCCTCCTAGGCCTGGGTCCACCCGGAGGCAGTTTTCTGTGGCTGGCATGTTTTTCTTTTCTTTTTCGGTTGATTTTTAACACTTTTAGACTAAATGTGCAGAAGAGAAACCCAGGCCCAGTGGGGGTGTGGACCTGCCCCAGGACACCCAGCAGCACCGAGACCCAGAGCCCCTCTCAGTGCAAACACTGCCCCCCTCTGGGGGCTCGCTGGGCAGTTGGCTGGAGGTGGATGGGTGAGTGAGGAACCGAAGGTGGCTTCTCTTGGGCATGAGCACTGGGCAGTGCCGTGTTGATTGATGGCTGAGAAAGGTCGTTCTGCCACCAGGCTGGGCCCGGTGCTGGGGCTGGGACATCTGTCAGCTGATGCCACATTACCCTTGAAGTGGGAGGCAGGGGGAGGGATGGGCATCAGGAAAAGCAATGCTTCCCCACGTGAGAGTCAGTTTCTGCAGGCCAAGTCCTCCAGAGATCCGGTGGGGCCACATGGATGCCCGGGGCTGGCCGCAGTGGGCATGTGCTGGTGGGACTGGCATGGGCCTGAGAAGCTCTTGGAGGCCTCACCAGGGTTGGCCCTGGGCTGTCCCTTCCTGCAGTCCCCACAGCAGCCCTGGAGGCCAGTCTCAGTGCCCTCACATTTCCAGCCGGGAAACAAGGTCAGAGAGGGCAAGCCACTTGCTTGGGGTCACCCAGCATGGAAACGATAGAATTGTTCCTGGACCTCAGGGCTCCGTCTCCTCTCTGACCCAGTTGGAGGTGCTTTTTCCTTGTTACACAGATCACATGCAAACACACATACCTTTGTAGCACACCTGTCAGATCTAACCATATGAACTTGCCTCTTTGTGGTAGACCAACACACGTGAATAACAGCAGTTCCATAAGATTCAGCTAAATAGAAATCATTCACGTATATAAACATAAATATTTATGTCTGTCGGAACCTCACAAGAATCAGGTTCAGATCCCTAGACTCTGGGTGAGGTCTTGCTGAGCAAACCATGAGGTGCCGGTCAATGGAAGTTGATTCAGGTTCTCGGGCCTGTCCTGGGCGCACTATCGGAGCCAGCAAGCTGACTATGCTGGGCTGCTGTCAATCTCCCTCCAGCTTCCCACGACATCTCAGGTCTCCTGGTCTCAGGGTCCCAGGGGCCTGCCTCCTGCCTTGGGAGACAGCTCTGGGGACGAGTCACCTCTGCTCTCTGGGCCTCAGTTTGCTCATCTGTATAATGGCATCTTGCTCCCAGGCAGTTAGAAGAGGCCAACTTTCCCCCCAAAGTCTTGAGTTTTCTCTTAGCAATCAATGCACGCACCTTTTGCCTGGCCCTCTGTCATCAATCCGTGCCTGCCGTGGTATAAGAATAATGTTTTGGAGAATTTATCGGTTGAATTGCTTAGCATCTTTCCCCCACGTCATGAAGCAAAATGGGAGCTCCGGGAAGAGGTGTCATGTTTTCAATCCTCTGCCCCCATCAGAGGAGACCAGATTACATGAGACGCAGGAACCCCACGGCCTGGATTGGAATCCTGAGCTGCCACTGACCACTGGGTCTTGCTGGACAGTATTTCTCAGCGCTGAGCCTCAATGTCCTCATCCATAAAATGGGAGAATAACGGTACCTTTCTCGCTAGGCTGTCCTGTGGATGAAACACGGTGAGGTGTTCACAGCCCTAACACAGAGCCTGGCGTGATCAGCTTTCAGCAGCTACTCGCCGGCGTCGTCACCCCAGCACACGGCCCCTCACCTCGACTCGAAGATCTGGAGAGTGCACCCTTTCTCACTAGTCTCCCCACTCAGGCTGTGTGGATGAGCATGGCTGGCGTAGGACAACGTCCCCGGGCACCCAATCCAGCCTCACAGCCCTTTGATGTCTGAGAAGCTCTTCCTGAGATCTTTCTTTCTTAAATATATTCTCACTGCTTTCAGAGAGAAAGAGAGAGGGAGAGGGAGAGAGAAACAGCAACGATGAGAGAGAATCATTGATCGGCTGCCTCCTGCAGGCCCCCCACTGGGGATGGAACACGCAACCCGGGCAAGCGCCCTTGACCGGAATCAAACTCGGGACCCTTTGACCCGCAGGCTGATGCTCTGTCCACTGAGCCAAACAGCGAGGGCGAGTTTTCAGCGACCCAGGGACGTGCCTCCGTCTTCCCGGATGGTCTCCTGTCGGCCCTTCTGTGACTGGGGTCAGCTCGGCTGTCCTCTCTCTGAGGTCTCGGTCCCGCATCACCCGTCTGAAGCTGCTCCACACCCCTCGGTCGCTCTGTCATTCTCCCGTTGTCTTTTCTTTGCAGCATGTTATCACCCACGGAAAATGTTTCATGTACGCGACTGCTTGCACTTGCCTATCTCACCACAGACCCTCATCTGGAGGAGGGCAGGGGGTCTATTGTCTTGCTCACTGAAGCATCCCTCGTGCCAGAAGGCACCTGGCTGGGAAGTGGCTACTTAACAAATTGCTGTTAACTGCGTAAGTGGCAGCGGGCCTGCAGTGTGACTCAACAATGTGAAAACGCCCAGAACGAAGGCGAAGGCGAAGGCGAAGGCGAAGGCGGGCGAGAAGGCACGGCGATGTTACAGGGCTCTTCCTCCCTCCTCTTTGTTTTCTGGTCCTTGGAGGGGGCGTGTTTTAATTCAGTCGTTAGGAAAGAGCCCAGATGTTGGGGAGCCGAAGCCGGCTGCAGGCTGGCCAGCCGCGTGTCGGGTTTGGCTGGGGCTCCTTTTATTTCCGCTCCCGTGGTTCTCCTTGGAATCTAAACGCAAACCCCGATCACTCCCTTAGGGTAGAAGCTGGCAACCAGCCACTGCCTTCCACTTCTGCCTCGCTTCTTGGCCTCGCTTTCTGGAAGAAGATATTTCATTCTGCCGGTTCGTTTTCAGAGGCTCTCCGAACCCGGCACATCTCCTGGGACACACTCAGCGAGGAGGGCAGGGGGCAAGGAGGCGGCTGGTGGGGTGCCCCTTCCATCAGACCCGGTGCCCTCAGGGCAGGGCTGGGCCTCTTCCATCAGTTTGGGTGCCTTCAGGGCAGGGCTGCCCCTCTTCCCCCTTGGACTGAGCCCCCAGGACAGGATAGGTGTTTCTTCTTCTGGCTACTTCCAGACACATTTCTCACTAGAGAAAGCCCCTTTCTTCCCTCTCCCCCTCCCTCTTCCCGTCTTCCTATTTTGGAGAGTGATTTCTGGGTGCCAGGCATGGTGCTCATGCCTCTGTGCCTGCTCCCTGTCCACCAACTGCCAATCGGGTCCTGCCGCCCAGCTGCTCGGCAAGGTTGCCTGCTGAACTCTGAGCAACAGATTTGTTGCCATGGCTACGTGACCTCTCTACCCTCCTTCCCCTACTCACCTCTGCCCTGCCCTTGAAGGTCAGAGGGCATGTTGCCACCTCAGGGCCTTTGCACCCGCTCTTCCTGCCACCTGCACTGCACTTCGCCAAGATGCCTGCATGGTTCACTCTGCCTCCCTCTGCAGAAATGTCAGGTCCATGAGAGTGTTGCTGGCTTTGTTCTCAGCTGCAAACCCAAGGCTAGCTTCAAGTCTAGCGCATGGTTAGGGACTCAATAACTATTTGCTGAATGGAGGAACATGCTGATGCGGCAGGTACAACTCATCCTGTTATACAGAAGAGGAAACTAAATGATTAGCCCATGATCACAATTCGAGGATCTATTTCGTCCCTTTTGTGTGCTGGGCTTTGGGGCACAGAGAAGGGTCCCTGCTTTGGAGAAGTTTCCTGGCTGGTGGGGAAACAGATCAGCAGACATGTATAACCCAATGGGCTGTGTGCAGGGCTGGAGACAAGCATGGTGCACAGCGGGAGCACACAACCCGGCCTGGGCCATCAGGGAAGGCTTCCTGGAGGCGGTGTCACCTGAGCTGAGTCTCAGGGAATGGGTAGGAGTCTGTGTGGTTGGGGGAGGTAGCAGTTGAGGGGCAGGTATTGTCTAAGCTACACAGGACATGCAAAGAAGTCCCGATATGAGAATGTGGGGCTTTTGTTTGACCTCAAATTGTTCAGCCTGGTTGGGGAGGTGGGGAGGTGGGGCGATCAGGAGGAGAAGGTGGGAGCAGGTAGGTGGTCACGTAGTGCCTTGCGGACCCTGCTGAGGAATTTGGACTCCATCCCTGGGGGCTTGGGAGGCCTGTGGGAAGGGATGAGGCCTTTCAGGCTTGGGGTCTAGACTAGGCTTCGTGGTAGCTGAGGAGAGGCCAGACAGCCTGGAACAGGGGGAGGCAGGCGGGCCAGGGAGAAGGGTGACCCGGGCAAGCGAGGCCCAGGCCTGAACCGAGGTGGGAGCAGGGACTCAGGAGATAGGGTCAAGTTGGGGGGGGGGCGTGACGGGAACCAGGGCGCCCGGGAGGCCGCAGTCCTTGCTGCGGAGCTGCAATTCATCGTTGGCCCAGGCAGCTGTCTCCCCCTGAGTGAGTCCCACCCTCCTAGTGAGCCCCGCCTGAGCCGAAAGCCAGCATCAGTCTCCTTAGAGGAGGAAGAACGCGCTCTCCATAGCTGCCAGCCCCCAGGCCTCTCCCGGAACACAGGACGTCTGGGGCACTGCCCACATCACCGCAGTGGGTGGCGTGGCGAGGGCGTGGAGACCCCGCTCGCTGCCCTGGCAGGTCTGGGTTCGTGCCTCTAGGCCTCTCTCTGCGCAGCTGCCTCCTGGTGTGAAAGAGACGCTGATCACAGGGGCAGCGCGGGATTGGGGGAGGCGCCGCGCAAAGAGCACGTTGCCTGCACAGAGTGCGCGATCGACAGATGACCACGCTCACCTCTGTCTTTACCGATCACGCTTAGGACTATCTGGGGAGGAGTATCCAATTAAAATGATAAAAAAAACTCTGAACTTCCATAAAAAAGAACAGCAAGCATGTCTAAGGCACCGCCATGTACCTGGCCCTGCGCCCCACCGACCCCCAATCCCAACCAGCCCGCCCACCCTCCCCCTCCTGTGCTCCCCCGGCCCATCCCTTATTAATTTAAAGCAAATCTCAAATATCATCACATCACTCACCCATGAATATTTCACACGCTGGCTATTAATAATGCACAAGGTGACGGCTCCGAAAGTAACAACTCCATTCGGGAAGCGCCCGTGGAGAGTTGGCTTCCTTTGGTTCAGGCTGGTGAAGGGCACCTCCGATGCCAGGATAAGCGCCATCCCGCCCCAGGAGTGGCGCTGGAGGCCGGTGCAGGGGCAGA
>PVJC01022179.1:0-27545 GCA_004026665.1 Murina feae | reverse complement strand
CCTCCTCCTCCTCCTTCCTAGTAATAATTAGAAATTGTAAGGAATTTTAAATTAGGTAATGACATAACCGGATTTGCATTTCCACAGTAATTCTCAACATGTTGTAAAGAATAGATGTAAGTAGGGCAAGAATTGTGTTGGTAGATTAGATAAGAGGTATTTTATTAGTCTTGGGGAGAGGCAATGGTGACTTACATGATACTGGTGGAGATAGAGAGGGATATTTAAGGGATAGAAATGAAAAAAGTTGATAATTGATGAGACGAGGTTTGGGGAAGAAGCAGTGTCAAAGGTGTCTCCCAGGTTTCTGGCATAAATCATTGAGTAGTTGGTTAATCCAATCAGTGGTACTAAACCTCATGTACTAAACCTCAAATCAAGAAAACTGGAGGAAGAGCATATTTGTGGGAAAATTATGGATTCTGTTTTTATGACGTTGGGCAGGTGATAGTCTATGAACTTCTGGTTTTTATCAGTAAAGTGAAAATGATACCTCTACTTTAGGACTGTTGAGAAGATCAAATGAGATCATGTATGTGAAGTAGCTTTGCAAATCAGAATGCACAATTCAAAGTAGGATCTTACTGTAGCACAGAGAGAAGGGAGAAACAGGTCGATGAGCTGAAGAACCCTTTAGTTTTGAATCATTTAGTTTTTTATGGAAAAAAATGAATGAATGAATGAGATCTTTCTTTCTAACTAGTTGCAGACCCTGGGTTCCTAGTGGCTCTGCCCTTTGTAATTGCTTCAGGCTTAGAGCTGAGAATAATTCCCGCTCCTGACTACTACCATTTGGACACACTGTCTCCATTAGTATAAATCAGGACATCTTCTGTGCACCATGGAAAATCCTTGAGGTTAGACCCTGCTGGTGAAAATTTGGATGGGCACAGGAGCTGAGGGACTGATGAAATCCTGCTGTTAGGATTATGAAACTTTAACCTGCTTATAGTAAGGCAGTCTTCGGGTGGACTCCACGGATATCGTTTCATGGTTACCACCCCATCTCCCATTTATTTATATATATAAAAAGTTCCTTCATTTCGACGTATGTACATATGTGCTTTATGTTTCTTATTATTTATATACCACAAGTAAAGGCCAGGAATTATTATCTTTCTCTTAATTTTTTCTTACTGTTTCACTTCATTACTGCTGTGTCTGTGCTCCACGTGAGTGAGGTAGGTGCTTATGTAGGTGGGTTTCGATTTACAGCGAAAATTGCTTTACTTCGTGCTGTAGGAGCAAAACTCTGATGTAACCTGAGGACCTACTGTATAATAATGTGAGCTGCTAACTGTGCTCCGCAACCTACAGAGTTTATTGTAAGACAAGTTAGTGATGATTTTTATTTATTTAAAAGCATTCATTGACCTACCCTTGCCATAGTCTGCTTGATTTTAGCAAACAAAATTACTGTCCATGTAGTTGCTGAGGCCAAAAACATGAGTCCTTAATTTCTTGTTTCTTTGCCCCACCCCCACATCCCACCATTATTAAGAAATATCAAGTCGACCTCCAAGACATATCCCAAATGATCCATTTCCCCCATACCCTCTGCCACAACTCAAACACTTGCAGCTATTTGCACTACTACAGACAGTCACCCACCCCAATCAATTCCCAGATAGTAGCTCATGCTATCTTTTTAAGTATAAACAGTCCACATAACTCAACTGCTTAGAAATTTGGTTTCCCCACCAAATTTAAAATAAATTCAAGTTCCTTGCTATGGCACAAGGGGTCCTGCATGATGTAGTTTCTGTTTCCCGTTCTGACCTCAGTTCACATCGCATGATGTTACTGCAAATATTCACTATGTGGTTCTGGTACATCTAGCCCATTAGAATGGACAATTGAACAACAGACCAGATGTTAGCCAAAAAGAAAGCACATCCGTGCTAGGGACCTACTGGCTCAGTATTTAGGCCTGCTCATACAGTTGAGCTACAGACACATGTGATTCTGTTATCCAGGCCTCAGTTTCCAATTTAAAAGGTCCACATTGGCCCTCTAATCTGCAGGGCTCCCCAACCTATTGGCCAAAGTCCTCTCATCAGAGTGTCCTGTGATGAATTACCTGGTTGTTTCATTTTTATTTGCTTGTAGATGTATTGCCTGTCATTTTTTAATAGCGTATAATTGGAGAATTAATTGGAGTTCTCAATCCAGTTAAGCTGCTGGAGAAGAGGGTGTTTGGTGCGTCAATGTATCTCATGGTCCGTTACACTCAGCAAACGTTGGGTGAATGATAAGTGAGTTCATGAACATTTCCTGGGAGTGAAGCAGTGTGCTTGGCTGGGGTGTGGACAGAAAGGCAGGATCCATGCAGTTGCTAGAGGAGCTCCCAGCTGCCTTGTCCAGGAGCGGGGCACAGGGTGGGGGGAAGCGTAGGCCAAACGTGAAGCCTGCCTCTCAGGATTTCAGTCAGAACACTGGGTGATAGCAAGGACAAGCAGCTCAGTTACTTTGTTAAAGTAAGAACAGCTAACCTGGGTCTGCAGGCAGAAAAAAGCACGGAAAGAAGCTTTTCAATTTATTTTAAATTAGCGACTATGAGAGTAGATGGTCAGTATGCTCCCTTGGAAAAGTAAATCCCATCCTGCCACAGAGGGATTGTTTTTAGCTTTGCCTTTAAAAAAGTTCTGGCACTAATTCCAATGTGGGGGGAGGAAGGGTTCCCCACACCACCAATTCTTGAACACAAGGTGAATGTCCTATAATTTAACTCAATTCTGACACTATATCCCTGGAGATAGCATCAGATTCTACAGGTTAAGGGTTCAATCCCATGGGACTACCCCCTACCCCACTTGAAATGACATTTGCAAGCTTAGGTTGTCACCTGTGCTTTTAACTGACCGGCTATAGATCAGAGGTTCCAATGACCCTCTTCCTTGAATCTGATTAATTTTCTAGAGTGGCTCACTGAACTCAGGAAGACATTTTCTTATTTATCATAAAAGGATATGATAAAGGGTACAGATGAACGTGCAGACGGAAGAGATGTATCAGACAAGGCACAGGAAAGAGCAGGGAGCTTCCACATAGGCATCATTCATTAAGTCATAGGCCACTGGTGATAAACTCAACCTCTATCCCTGCTCCCCACCCTTGAAGGGAAATGAAAGTTTCAAACCTCCAGTCACATGGTTGGCTTCCCTGGCAACCAGCCTCATCTTTTGGTGACCTAAGGGGATTCCATAAGTAATCTCATTAATATAACGAAAGACACATTCTCATTAAGATAATTCCAAGGATTTTAGGAGCTCTGTTTCAGAACTGGGACTAAGACCAAAGCTATATTTCTTATTATAAATCACAGTACCACACAGCCCTAGATGAGGATTTATGGCCACTAAATTACTAATCATATTGATTTTTGTAACAGCTCCCTAGATGGCAACCCAATATTTCCAGAACATCTCATGCATGGATTCCAGATGCTCTTCCAGAAACAACTGCTCAGCTTGCGAGTCCCAGTTACTATGAGCTCAGGTCCAGACACCCCATCCTGGTGCTGGTGTCCTGGCCTCATTGCGTGAAGAGCTGGGGTTTGGGTCAGATGCACTGACTTAGAATTGTAACTGCACAGGAACTTTATTTCTTTAATATGGCTCTTTCCTTCATTAAAGCTGGCTTTGCCCTGTCTAATAGTGTTTACCTGACAAAGGGGCCCATTTGCCTGCACACGTCGAAGACCAATCAAATGTGAACAGGGATTTGCTGCCAAGAAAGTAAATGTTTATTAGCCGAGTAAATGGTGCCAAGCCCAGAGTCACAGGTAAGCAAGTGCTCAAAGACCTGGCTTCCCGATGCTTCCAGGGGATGGGTTATATAAGGGAGAAAAATCATTCATTGTGGTGACTCAAGGAGTTAGGGTCTTGGGCTCTACTGATTGGTTGGGACCAAGGAAGGGAAAGAGTGGATGGCTGAAAGGAGAAAGGGTCATGTTAAAGAAATGGAGTTTCAATGTGGTTACAGTAGCACCACGACATTCCCTCTACCCCCTGAATCATTAAGCAAGCCCTCAGGACATCAGGTTCTGGTCAGAGTCAGATGGTCTTAGGAACAAAGTCTCAGGTCTGTTGACCACAGAAACAGAGTTTCAGGTCAGGCTAAAGTTATAGTTCAGCCCCAGGCCCATGAAGGGAGACCCACCCTATGGACCACACCCTCATGAAACCAGACAGAATCATGCCATGGCTGACATCAGGACCTGGCACAGGGATCCCCTACTCCCTACCCTGGTTTCATCCAATCGGTAGAGCACATGACTCCAACTGCATTAGTCACCCTGATTGATAATTTTTCCTGTATATAACCTGCCCCCTGTAGGCTGTTGAGAGCCAGGCCTTTGAGCACTGGCTCACCTCACAAGCACCTCTGGGCTTGGTGCTATTTCCTTAAATAAACCTTTATTTTCTTTCCTGCAAACT
This sequence comes from Murina feae, assembly GCA_004026665.1. Classification (NCBI taxonomy): domain Eukaryota; kingdom Metazoa; phylum Chordata; class Mammalia; order Chiroptera; family Vespertilionidae; genus Murina; species Murina feae. The sequence goes on along the minus strand of PVJC01022179.1, from coordinate 23,106 downwards.
CCTGCTTGCACCCTATTGGGCTTTGATGTGAGTAGGCAAATGAACCCCCTTTAGTTCAGTAACAGAATCAGGGCTCGCCCTTGTACCTATGAGGGACCTGTCACTTCTAGGAGTCTCACTCTCTTCATCTGCACAAAGGGAGCTATTCTACCCGAAACACCTATCAGCGTGCTCAGAGTGAAAGAGAATCCACAAAACTGGGCTCTGAGCTTCTTGAGAGCAGGAATCAAGGCTCATGTTTTTCTGTTCTTTCACGGAAATTCACACTGTGCTGAGCAAGAAGTCCGTGTTCAACCAACTTCACTGAGCCTTCTCTAATACTTCTTACCTAATTCTGAGACCTGTAGGCGTGCACCTGCTCATGGGCTCCTATTGTTCTTACGGTCCTGCAATCAGAGGCACAATCGCTGTGAGGAGCCCTTTAAAGGACTTAGTGTACTCAGAAGAGCAGGGGCAGTGGGGCGGGAGGTTAGCACAGGGAAGAGCTGAAGGCAGAGGGATTCGCTGGGGATCTGGAGCTCTGACAGCACCAGGGAGCAAATAAAGAAAAAGGAATTTGTTCTTTGAAAAACTTCTAAAGGGCCCCAGGAGCGCAAAGCCAGGTCCAAGTTGCTTCAAAGAGCAAGTGCAAACAGCACGAAATTCAGGATAGGACAGCACTGGTGGCTGCCCTGGTTCTTTCTGAGAGAGGGTATTCAGAAGCCCTGTCCACTGTTTCCTGGTTCCTGTCCGAGGGGGCCAGTGTGTCCTGCAGAAGAGCTGAAGCATGAGGAATGGATGGGGCTGCGACGGGGAGCGGCTAGTTATACAGAACCAGCCTGTGAAGGGGGAGCTTCCGGCCCTGCTCAGAGCTGCCCAGAGCCATGGCTCGGTGACCTCCACAAATATTATGTTTGAGCAGGAGAGCCTTTGGCAAGCACCAGTTCGAGTTCTGCTGGAAGGAGGGCTTAAGGCTTTAGTCAACATGTACTAAACCTCAAACGAATAGCTAAGTTGAGAACAAAGCCCTGAAGTAGGATGTGTGAGTCCCAGGAGGCATGTGCATGTTTCTGAAGAATGATTCTTGTTTGGCACGAGCCACGGTTCAAATGACAAAGTGGCAATGTTTATTGTAGGAGTGCCCAGGTCCCTAAATCGATCCCTCTCCTCCCCTCTCCTCCTCTGTTCCGCCTCCCCGAATCTTCTAGAGCGTTTCTCTGTGCTCACATCTGGCATTAGCAAAGAATTTGAAGCTAGGATTCCCTAAGTTTTGCCTTCCTAACCCTGTCCTGCCTCCTCTGCTGTTTTGTGCCTATTTGTAGTGGCCATGTTTTTGCAAACAAGTCGTCAGGGTGCATGTGAAGAACTGCTTCCAAGTGACATAGAAACGTGTTTTTTTTTCTTCATTTAGTTCCCCAACAAGGTGTGAGGAAAGTGATATTGTTTCTACTCTACAGATCAGGAGATTATGGCTCAGAGCCATTCATCAGCATGCCCAGGGTCTCCAGGCTGGTAGGTTGTAGAGCCAGTATTGGGGCCCAAGCCTATGATAGTCTGTGAACTGCATCGCTCACCTCCTTTCTACAAGACTGCAGCCTAGCAGCAGGTCCCTAATAGTAAAATATCTCGGCACCATGGTTCCCTCGTTTGTGAAAAGAGAATATTGATATGCTCATTCCACCGTTGCAGATCAATGAAGCCATTTAGATGGTTAAGTTAAGGAAAAAAAAAGAAAAACGGGGAAGAACAACCAAAATGATTCAAAGAGTGAGAGGGAAGAGCCAGAGACTTTCCTTTCTGGCACATAGTAGGTGCTCAATAAACACATGTCACCTGGATGAATGAAACTCTAAAGCAAACATGATTGACATCTAATGAACTGATGAGTGGGAATAGACAGAAAAATTTTCCAGAATACGCAATGTAGGGACACTCCTGGATGAAGTACATTTTAGGATAAACAAAAGGAAGTATTGCTGTTTCAAAGGCAGTAAATTTAGAAAGCTCAGGAGTCAGCATGGATTAAAAATATAAATCTCTGCAGAAGAAAAATTGTGCATGATGAATCCATAAAAAAAAAAATAATAACCAGGGGCAATATCTCCTGCCTCGGAGTCCAAGGTCAAGTAGAAGGACCAGACCCTCCCTAAGAGAACCCTGGACTGAGTGGGCAGCATGCTAAATCTTACTTTCTCAATTCAGCGTTAACCTGAGAACGTCCCCTCCTCCTCCCTCTTCAGCTCTTTGGCACATTCTTGCTCTGGTTTTAGGGAGTTACCAGCTTGATAAACTACAGGAAACCTGCATGAAGTTTACATCCAATTTATAGAGCTCTGACTCTAATAGTGCCCAAATAATCCATGGTGAAGGCTGCTAAATGGGCCGTGTAATCCATTTGGAAGCGATGTGTCCTGGCTTTGGAGTGTGCATGGTTCTGGATGTGCTTTCCTTTCCAGTGTTTTGGTTTGTACACAGGGAAGGGATGAGGGGAATGATTTTGATACTTTGCTTTCTTCCCGTTACATGCCGCTAAGGGAGAAGGATCTGCATTCTGAGTTCTGGTAATAGCTATTTCTTGTACGTTTCTTCAGCCTCTGACTCTTGGCCTAGGGCCTTGAGTCTGGCCCCAAAGGTAGGATGGGACTTGTCGGTGACACCAGACCTGAATATGACCCTCTTGGGAAGAATTGTAACCTTTCACTGACTGCTCTACAGATGTTCAAATGGACTGGAAGTCTGTAGTGAGCACTGGGGTCCCTTTGGGGACACACCTGCTATCTCCCTCTCTTTGAGGCACTCCTCATTCATTTCCTCATTCATTTCCTCATTCGCCTCTGTGGCAACAGCTGGCAGGTTGGGGGCAGCCTCTCTCCCCATTTGGAGTGCAGGTTTTCCTGGCCTTTTCATAGAATCTGGACTATATTTCCTGGCTTCTTGCTAAGGTTGGGGCTGAGGCTTAGAATTTGACCACTGCCACACACACATCATCCTCTTTTTGCCTCCAGATGTGGCCTCTCCATCCACTTCTTTCAGCCCCTTTGTAACTCATCCTCAAAGTCCCGACTCAGCATTTCCTGTCCCACCCACAAGGATAAGATCCCTCTCTCCCTCCAGAGTTCCACAGCACAGACAGCCTTTGATACTCATTTGACTCATGATATACCTTGGCAGTCAGGGGCCCAGCAGCAAACAGATGGCACACTGAACTTGGGTAATTTGAGGGGTGTTTAATAAAAGGACCCTTGCAAGGTGTGGGAAGCTCAGGAGTCAGGATGGATAAAAATATAAATCTCTGAAGAAAAAAAATTAATTTGCATGTGAGGAATCCATAAAAAAGAACCAAGGGCAACATCTCCTGCCTTAGAGTTCAAGGCCAAGTAGACAAACTGATCCTCCCCAGAATACCTGGGCTGAGGGGGCAGTATACTAGGTCTTACTTTCTAAATGTGGTGTAGGAAAGACATGAAAGAGTGTGAGGAACCTCAGGGCTGGCACCCGGGGGTACCTTAACCACCCCTAAGATTGAAGAAGGTCAGGGGACAGTACCGGAACCAGCCCAGCAGGACCTCTGCTAGAAGAATAAAGCCCGTTTGCAGTGACCCTTTGCCCTGGGGCGGGGGGTGGTGGCCACTGGATAATAAATTTCCTGATCTCACTTTCCTTCCCACTCCTCCCCCCCCCTCCCCCCGCCATTGATGAACCCAACAGGAAGGCAGGGGACTTGAGTTTGCTGTTGTAGTTTATATAGTTCATTCCCTGGGGGCTGTGGGCAGGGTGGAGAAGGGTAGAAATGGGATCTGGAGGCAAAAACAGATGTTCAACACTGTGTGTATGAGATCATGTGCAGGGCATTTTATGGGGCACTTGGGAGATTCTTGCAGATTTCTTCTGCTAAAGCGATCGGCTTCTCTGGGCTGCCCCACGTTGTCAAGGTCTTGTCACCTGTATGTAGCTGACCTCCTCCCCAGTAGTGGCACCTTTAGGTCAGGGGCTGCACCCTGTGTAGCTCTTTGCTCACTGAGGGCTTGGTTAGCAGAATCTAAGTTTGGATTGGCTTGGTTGGTTGAAACATACGCAACTTGAGGCCAAGATGCAGCCAGGGTCTCTCAGACAGCAAGCCAGCTGATGTGAATGAAACCTGAACTGGGTCAGAAGCAAGTGTCTAACTGTGACCCTGACCACATGTCAGTTTTGTGGGTCTCAGTCCCCTCAATGCTAAAATACAGTGGTTTGTTTGGATCAGGGGTTAGCATACCATGGCTTAGGGCCAAATCCAACCCCTGACCCTGTTTTTATAAATAAAGTTTGATCAGAACACAGCCTCGCTCAACCTTTTACATATTGTCTTTGGCAGCTTCTCATCACCACATCAGATTTTAGTAGTCCCGATAGAGGCCATATTACCCACAAACCCTAAAACATTTACGATCTGGCCCTTTACAGAAAACATTTGCTGACCTCTGATTAGAGGCTTTCCAAGGTCCCTCCTGGTTGTAGGGTTCCGACATCAGGCATTATGCCTTATGTAGCTTTGCATTTCACATGGCCTAGACAGAGGTAGGGAGAGAGTCTGTAGGTCCCTTGACCTGCCTTAGTGGTGCCTGCAGCTGGTTGCACGCCCCCCAGCTTCCAGCATGGCCCCTCTGCTTCTGGATGCCATGGCTGAGGAGACACAACTAGTGGGCAGGTCAGAGTGTTGCTCACTCATCACCCTCCTGAGCAAATTCAATTGAGGAGACATGGGAGCCGGGGGGTAACGATCCCAATTGCCTCGCACCCAGAGGCCCTAACCTGAGGTGTGCCAGGGAGACGAGACACTGATCATTAGTCTCACAGTTACAGGATTTCTTCCCTTTCTTTCCTTCTCTCCACTCTTCCCCACTTCCTGACATCACTTCCAAATCAAGTCATTATGTTGTTATATATTGTTGAGTCGGTTCTGACTCCTGGGGACGCTGTGAATGAGTGATGTCCACTGTGTCCCGTCCTCCACAGCCCTCCCAGTTCCTGGAGACTCACACTTGTAGCTTCTTTTATGGAGTCAATCCATCTCACATTTGGTCCCCATCCCTTCCAGCTACTCTCTATTTTCCCCAGCATTGTTGTCTTTTCCAAAGAACCCTGCCTTCTCATGATGTGCCTGAAGTAGGAAAGCTTCAGTTGTGTCATTTTTGCCTCCAGCGGCGTCTCAGGCTTAATTTGCTCTAGGACCCGCTTGGACATCTTTCCAGAGGCCCAAGGTATCTGCAGAGCTCCCAAACCAAGGGCCTGCACTCCAGTCCTTGTCTCAGAGGCTGCTTCAGGGAAAACCCAAAGGAAGACATGATGTGTGGTTAATGCACACACATTGTTCCTGTCAGCATTCATCTGCCTCGTGTTGCTAATATTGGGCTGCAACATATGATGTTGTTGAAAAATTTCGTGAATTTTACAAAAACTAAAACTTGCAACCAAGATAGTGGCATGTGGTTCTAGGAGACGGGGCTGAATCGTGTGAACGTGGTTAACTTGCGGATCTTTATTCTCTTTCTGTAAAATTAGAGGATTGGATTGCACAAGGTCCCTAGATACCTTACCGTTCCAAAAGGGATCCAGGGTTGCCTTGCTAATCTGCTGGCAGTAAGTAAAAGCAGGCATATTCACAATCTTAACTGCGGTTGTGTTTTGTGATAACAGATTCTTTTTTGTCTTTCCCTAATATGATGCAGGGGTGGGAGGTGGGGTCCGGTAGAGATAGTGGGAAGGACCAGGTGGTGAGGAAAGACCAAGCCTCAGAATTACCCAGTAACCTTCACCTTCTTTCTTCCTCTCCCATTATCACCCATTCCCCTCTCTTCTCTCTCTCTCTCTCTCTCTCTCTCTCTCTCTCTCTCTCTCTCAATCCTCACCCAAGGATATTTTTCCATTGATTTTTTAGAGAGAGTGGGAGAGAGGGAAAGACAAAGAGAAATATTGATGTGAGAGAAACACATCGATTAATTTCTTCCTGAACACGCTCCAACTAGGGCCTGGGCCAGGGAGGAGCCTGCAACCGAGGTATGTACCCTTGACAAAAATGGAACTCAGGACCCTTTGGTCTGCGGGCTGATGCTCTATCCACTGAGCCAAACCTGCTAGGGTGCCTCTCTCCACTTTTGACCTCACCTCTCTATCCTTCTGGGTACCCACTTTAGAGAATCATGGTTAGCATATGGTTGAAAAGAATGGGTCCAATCCTATGTGGTTTGCTTCTAAAAGTAGGAAAATTGAGGAACGTCTGCCCAGAAAGAATTTAAAAACTTATTGGTAACCCGGAGCACGACTTCTATCTTTGTAGATCGTATCCCTTATCTCAAAACTCAAGAGTTTGAAGAAAGCTTTTGTTCATGAAGTTATAATTAATGCAAATATTAAGCATGTGCCAGACACTGTGCATACTGGGAATACAGTGGACAGTTATTGGGTAGAGGTCACTGAGTAGATAATCTCTCCAATAACAATAATATTGAAAATCATGACCAATGATGTGAAGGAAAAGTACACGTTGGGGCAGGTGGGTGGTGGGGTGGGGTTTCACTGAGGGTGAGCTTTTGGGTCTGAGATCTGGAAGGGGACAGGTGGAGGAGGGGGAGTTAAGTGTGCCCAGAGCCTGACAAGAAAAGAGGAGTGGAGGAACTAAAGATCAGAGGCCAAAGGGAAGAGTATAGGAGACACAGGTGGAGACTAGGAGGTGCAGGAGCAATCATTCATTCATTCATTCATTCATTCATTCAACACTTATTGAATGCCTACTATGTCTGGGCATTCTTCCATACTCTGTAGCTACAGTAGTGACACAAAGTTCTTGCCCTTGAGAAATTTAAATCCTAGTGGAGAAGACAGAGCATGAGAAGGCCAATGAATAAAGGTATAATTCAGGCAGAGGTAAATGTTGTGAAGAAAAAGGAAGCTGAGGGAGGGTTAGAAAGAGCCTGGGGGGAGGTGGTATGGGGGGACCACAGTGAAGACCTGCCTTCCTCGGGGCCTTTTTTATTCCATGAGGGATCTGGACAAGTTCCAGCAGCCGGGCTGGCCTATTTCCTTATTAAGCCAAGAGGAGCAGTGAGCAAGAATTCCTTGCTTATTCTGGCCAACAAAAATTATTGGAGAAGAGCAAGGTTATAAATCTCCTGATTTAAAAAAGTTGTCTTATTTTCAGTGCTAGAAAATGTAGAACCTCGGTGAGAGAGAAAATCCCAAAGGAACAGGTTACAGATACAAGTTTTAAAAACAGAAAGAGAGGAAGGTGAAGAATTTCTGTGCCATGGCCTGGCTTGGCTGGGAGCAGAGGCGGACCTCAGAGGCCCTCTCAGCTGGGCCTGAACCGACAATAAACCAGGAGATGAAGTGGCTGTGGCTGAGGTGCCTGATAAACTGTGATTTCTTGCAGTGGTTCCTGGGGCTGGAAGCAGCTAGAAAAGGGTGTTGGCCGCAGGGGCTGTCAGAGTGAAAAGTTCCTGGCACTGGAGGGAAGAGAAGTTTCATAATTTGTGTATGTGTGTGTGTTTTCATATCAATTCTTTGTAGTGGTGTCTGTATCTCCACCCCAACCCCCAGCCTGCAATCTGCAGGCATCATCTTGAAAGCTGGGCAGTTTGAACCACAGATTCTGCCCGAGCTCCTGTCTCTGTACCTGCCATTTGGAAAAACGTCCCCTGAGTCTCAGGAGAGAGAGCACCAGATCCAGGCACTCCTGCAGATTCCCTTAGAGCCTCGTGCCTAGTTGAAGGGTTTGCTTGTAAGAATCTTGTGGCATGCATGTGCGTGCATGTGCACACCCCCAGGCTTAACAAATACCTGTAGAGCACAGTGCCGGCACCAAGGAAGAATGAACCCAGCTGCCTATCTCAAGATGCTAATGGTGCGATGGGGGCCACACACTTTCTGTTAAGATGCTCTGGAGCAGGCTGCTCTCAATTTTGGTGGGTCAGGGAAGGGTTTCTGACTGGTGTTAAGTGACCAATCAAGTTTCTATTCAAAGGATAGGTGTATGTTTGTGAGGGAGAGAGGGAGAAAGAGAGAGAGGGAGAGAGGAAGAGAGAGGGGGAGAGAGAGAGAGAGAGAGAGAGAGAGAGAGAGAGAGAGAGAGAGAGGTAAAATCTAGAACCTGTCTTAGAAATTATGTGAACTCAAAGTAAACTCATATATGAGTCCTGTAGGCTCCATGCATTCTTATGTGATTGCTGGCTGGCACATGGTTCACGGGCACTAGATCGATCATGTGGTTTTTAAGTTGAAAGTATTTATAGCTTGTAAATTGTTAGTAAATTGTTTGAAGTTGTGTTCCTTCTACCTTCCTTATCATTTGAGGCTCCATGGGTTGGTGTTGTGCCCTGTACCCTGGTTGCCTCTGATTTGAAATCAAGATAATTCATCATTACAGGGAAGAAAGGCCAATTGGTAAAAATAAATGTACTGGGTAAATTATTGTTTTTTCTTCTAATCTATTTTCCGAGAGTTTGATAGAAAGATGTGTTGATCAAAGTGGTTTCAGGAAGAAAAAGTGATGGAATTTGGAAAATGTGGCTTCTGGGACAGAGGGTCCTGAGCACTCCTTCTCCTCTTCATCCACTGGGACCTTCCTTAGGTAACGCTGAGCAGGTGTCTGCCTCTGCTGTCAATCAGGAAAGGGGGGTGGCTGGGGACAGGTGGAGATGAAGGATGCTTGCGGATCTAGGGAGAGCCACTGCAGGGCTTGGCTGTGCCCTGCTTACCCACTCTATCACTCTCAGCGCATAGACATGAACCTGCCCTGTGCAGGTGGGGAGGCGGCAGTAGGAGGACACATCTGGAATAGACACCCCCAGTTCCTGTGACTTCCTCCAGAGAGCAGCTGGGGGCTGGGAACTTTGTCCAGGAAGCCATGGCACACCCTGAGAGAAAGGGCAGCAGCAGGGGGATAAAGCTCCCCTCCCAGATGCCCAGGCCTGGGTGACCTATGGAACTGTGGTGCCATCTGATGGCCAAGACAGGGAATGAATTGGGGACGAGTGAAGGGACAAACCAGGACAATCTGAGTGGCCCTTGCTCTGCTTTGGATTTGTGATTTGGCAGATTTAATCTCTCATCACAGCTCTGAACTTGGAAGCTCCACCTGTACCAGCAGTAGGGCTGGGGTCCATGGGCTGCAGGAAGGGGAAAATACTTGGGGGGACCCATTATAGGCTTAGTTGGGTATGGCTGCAGGGGCAGAAGTGTGTGTGTGTGTGTGTGTGTGTGTGTGTGTGTGTGTGTGTGTGTAAGCAAAAAACAGGATACAATTCTTAATCTCAGCGAGTCTACATAACACTCGAGGAGACAGGATTAACTCATAGAATGACAACAAGGTGATGTAATTGAATGTGGTGTGTTGCAGCTGCATCTCGGAAGCCCAGTGGTTGTTCCCCAGAAGGGAAACAAAAGAGGAAAAACCAAGGTGGTAACCAGAGCAGAGAGGAGCCCCAAGATAGGGCTGACAGGGGAGATGAGTTGGGACCTGTACCATGGTGGCGTGTGTGTGTGTGTGTGTGTGTGTGTGTGTGTGTGGAGAGTGAGAGAGAGAGAGAGAAAGAGAGAGAGAGAGAGAAAGATATGGCACTCAATAAAAGCCCAGAATGTTTGACGATGAATTCCTCTCTGTGACACATGGTCTTGCTTTTTCCTGGCCTTGAAGAAATCTTTAAAGAGTCTTTAAAGACTGCCATGTCACCTTCAAAGTGACGACTTCGAAGGATATGCTCAGGGGAAGCACCTGCTCCCTGTGCCCCTTCTGATGGCTGGGCTTACTGAGTACCTTAGAGTACAGATGGGTTGCACAGATGGGAATTAGGTGGGGGTCAGGTGGAAGGTGTTCCAGGCCAGAGCACCTGGCGTTTGTTTGTTTCCATTGAAACCATTTCGCAGAGCTCTGGTCCTCATGAGTCGCTGCTGAAGGGTCTTGATGGCCGCAGGGGGGACAGGTGGATGAAGGTGTGGAAACAGAGAAAGGCCTTCCATAGGCAAGGGGAGGTCTTCCTTCCCTTATCTGAAGCCCTTTCTTACTGCCCCCTAGCCTCCTTTCTCTCTCCCTCTCTCTTTCAGATGCCTGTCTTCACTTCTTCCAGGAAAAACTACCAGCACCAGTCACCCAGGACATGTCAGGCCGTCTTGTGCAGTGTTCCACACTGCAAGTTATTGCAAGGGAGGCCTGAACCTGCTCTCTTGGCTCAAAGCAAGCTGTTTCTCTCCAAACTAACTCTGTGTTTAGACCCACTGGGCACGAGGCCCTGGAGTCCATGGCAAGGATGCAGAGGAGGGACAGCTCTTGCTCTGCGAAGAGGTGTTTTGGGCCATTAGACCTTGGTAGACCCAGTCACATTTAATTTGCTTGCGACACTTCACTGTTTAAAGAAAACTGTACCCGACTTTCTTTTTTACAACGTAAATAGAATTATCCACTCGTTAGCTGTTGTGTAGATGTGAATTCTGAATTTACCTGAAGTTGGACACACTTGTATAATCTATATTCTAGACTTAGTATCAAAGGTACTGGGCATCTAGCACCCCCGCTCTAAGTGAGTGCCGGATGCATGCTAAGGGCAGGTGTGTTTGTTCCACCAGGACCAAATGACAGTCTAAGACTGGAGTTATTTAGGAAATGATTTAGTCCCATGTCACAGAGCAGGTCAGACTTTTTCCCCCTCTGGAGGTCCCTTGGTGCAATGTAGAGGAGAGAGAGCCAGCATGTGAGTTCACATCTGGCCTTGCCCAGGTGCCTGCTGAGTGACCTCACCCAAGCTTGTCAGATGCCCACCCTCGCTTTCCTTATCTGTACCTAACTGGGATGAGGACCTCATTAGGGATGCCGTACAGATTCTAGGTGATAGGTAATAGGTGTAAAATCTGTAAGTACACAAGTGTAACAGGATACTTACATTAAAGTGTTGACCCAGATGTAAGCCTTACATGGCCCAGTGAGCGTGAGAACACATCAACCTGGAAGAATCTTTACTTACTCTGGAACGCTGATTTTCTATTCCCTTTCCTATGATGGAAATATGAAAAGGTCAAGAGCCTGAGAGTAGAGGGAAGCATATGGGAGGGGTTTGTGCTGCTGCCATTTGTGTGACCCCCACCCCACCTCTGAGAGGCTTTGGGAGTCTCACCCTATTCCTGAAAGGTCCAGAATTGTTGGTGCTTCCTCCTTCACTTACAATGAGCATGCCAGAGGAGAAGGAGATGGAGAGGGAGAGAAAGAACTTCTGTAATAATGCCTTGCAGAGCTGCACCTGGGGAGGTCCAAGTCCTTGGTAGCTAGGAACACTGAGTGGTCTGAGGAAGGATGGAGGAGCAAAGGCTGAGTTGAGAAAGAATGACCTACTCCAAAGATGGAGCAATGGGCAGATAACTTTACCTATGGATGGCAGGTGGGTCACAAGGACGTGTTATAAGTCATGTCCACGAGGACCTCCTATATGTGGTTTGACCTGCTGGAGAGGGCGAGCTTTGTGGGCAGAGCAGCCCACTGAAGTAGAGCCTAGTCCACTGAGTACGTACATTTGGAGGGTCCAAGCTTGGGAATCTCCAGAGAACCCATGGAGGTGCCTGTCAGAGTCAGCTCTCACCAGCTGTTGGCGTGAGTGCATTTCCACAGGTCAAAATAGTCCTATGCCTTTCCTCTCCTTCCTAATACCCACTCAGTTCCCTTCCTACCCTGGCAGGGTTCAAAACAGCAGCTAGCAAAAGGGGAGGATATGAGCAGAGAAAGAGAACAGAAGTGACTTACCCCTTCTCCAAAGGCTGGCTACCACAGGCTTCGTCAAGAAATGAGAATTGAGAGTGAAGTGTAGATTAACACCTTGAGTAGGACACATCATTTCTGAACTGAGACCATACTCTGACTTAGAGTGAACACAATACTATCTCTGAGCTAAAAGTGAACAAAGAGACGTCATGAACTTAATGAGTTGTCATCTAGAGGCAGATGGAAAGCTTTTCTGACAAAACTTTTTCTAGCTTAGAGGGAGGCAAAAAAATAGAGGGGTGCACTTTCTCATGTTCCACTACTTGAGTTTGTTCAACATCCCTGTCCTGCAAATTTCAGACTGTGTTTTATTCTAAGGGGCAGGCAGTGATGTAGAGTAAGGAGGACACTCAGCATCTGCTTTGTGTGCAACCACAAGTTAAAGATGGGAACATTCTTCTGCAAGTGGGTCTATTAGCTGTTCCTCTGAAGAGAAGGGTAAAGCAATAGAGTTTGGGGGGATGTAATCACCGCCCCACCATGGGTCACTGCAGGTGGAGAGTGTATTGGTCACCATGTGACGTAGCTGTCTTTTATCTTCCCTTTCTGTAGTTTTTCCCCATTCTACTTTTATTCAACAAAGCTGATTGAGTGCCTATTACCTATAAGGCTCAACCCATTACCAGGGCATTCAGCTGGACAGAAGCCCCTTTGTCTAGAAAACAGCCTCTGATGAAAACATACTCATGTTAAGAGATTAGAGAATCTGGTGTTGATCTCAAGAAAAAAAAATAATGTTTATATATAGTGTATGTCTGGGTACATATTACAAACATGTATATACACACACATATACCTGCATACATACATATACACACATAATTGTAGAACAGTAGGAGTTTAATGTCTAAAACAATTAAATGTCAAACACAGGGAAAACCATGATAACCCAGAGGTGACCACTCAGTGTGGGCATGTACTGACTCTGCTTACCCAGCATTCCTCCCTTCTGGAGGCCCTGTCCCTCCCTCTCCCTGTGGTCCTTGTCAGGCTATCCATCGCTGGAGCCTGCCAATAGCCACAGGAGTGGGTACGCGATTCAGATGGACCAAAAAGTTATTTTCTGCCAGGATTGGAATCTTTGGTGAAGATATCAGGAATAGAAGTCAGCTGGAGATGACTCATTCTGACGTCAGCACCATAATGGAACTGTGCACTCCATGTATCTCTAAAAATTTTCCCAGTCTTGTTGTTGCTCAGCATGTTTTCCATTCAGTCTAACAAACTGCTCTCATATTCTTAAAGTAGATTTTTTAAAGGCTCACAACCAAAGAGGCCTAAAATGGATCCATCGCTGTTACACATTAGCCAGTTTCCTCCTAATCTTTTCTCCACCGTTTTCATTCTTTGGCGGGAAATGGAAGGCAGCAAAGCATAGGCTCTATGGGCAGTAACCTCCCTGAACAGGGAGCACAGGGCAAGCGTAGCTCTAGAGCTGGAATAAACCTGAGAACTCATCCTGTCCTTTCCACTAACGGGCGGGAGCAAGGCCCACACGAAAGTGCTGTGCTCTGCTGGCCTCCCAGTGGGACTCTGGCTGCCAATGCGGGCACACCCCAGGGTCACCCCTGCAGGCAAGCTTCTGTACATTGGCATTGAGACTTTTGAAGGAAATGATGGGATTTTATATTTCTTGCTGACCCAAACAGAAAAGGCAAGTGCTCCCAATCTGTCAGGCTTGAAAGAGAAGGGAGATATATAATTTTAATCTCCTCAGAGAGCTGTTGATGTGAAAGATAGGGTGGGGAGCAGACCTGTGATGGGTGATGTGATGTGTGTGCAAGTGAGGGAGAGAGTGGGCCATTTGACTACGAAGGCCTCAGCAATCCCACCCACAAATTCTCCTTCCAGTCCCTGTGTTTCAATAAGCCCAGAAAAGTAATTAGATTTCGGGAGGCTGTAATTGCCCTCAAAATCCTCCTTTCCTTCCCCTTCAGAGGCCCACTCTTGTTCTTGCTATGCTTTAAAAACCATTTTTAGGGAGACTTTACTGACCAGTTTATAAGGACTGTCTCTTTTAAGACAGTGTGGCTGGGATCAAGTTGAAACCATCTGCTTTCAAATGTAAGGAGAAAGGACGACTAAGTACATTTAAAATCCATAACTTACAGCCAGTCGAGCCTTGAACTGCCCAGGGTGAGGAGGCAGAAATACCTCCTCTATCTGGACAGGCAGGACCCCGGCCAGGGAAGAAACAGCCCCTGTTTGTGAAAAGACCCCGCAAGCTCTCCGAGTTTCAGACGTCCGTGTGCCATTTCCTGTCTGTAACGTAAGTTGTACGCTCTTGGTGTGTTCTCTTGCACGCCGAAACACACAGAGCACCTGGACTTAATCAGTCAGATGGTAACAGGATCCGATTCCCAGTCCCCCTGTAAGTCCCCACCCCCAGGTAAGGGCCTGAAGGCGGGGGCAGTAAGCCCTCTTGCAGAGTCCTGGACAATTTAGTTCCCTGTGGACTCATTTTGAATAAGCAGCTTGGCGCTGACGCTGGCCCAGGGGTCTTCGTGGTATTCGTGGACTGTTCTCTAGAACCCTGCATGACCCTAGAGGGAGGGGCTGTTGAGTTGGGGCCGTAGCATTTGGCATGCGAGGCACCAGCTCCAAGTTCCCATGGGTCACTGGAGGATGCTTCCTGAACCATGTTCGACCTTCAATCTAAAAACATTCTGGCACCTTCTTGGGGTTTAAAAAAAATGTTTCAGGAAGAATTTTTTTCCTTTCTTCCAAATAAGATCTTTGTGTGTGTGACTGCCGCAGATGGGCCAACTGAAAACAGCTTTCAGAATGGGGAGTTGGGTGGAGATGGTCATTGAACCAGTGATACCATAGTGAATTGAATGCCTACCTTTGATAAAACTCTAATACAAATTTATATATATATATATATATGCATCTGGAAAGAGATTGTGCGATGACTAGAAATTGATAGATTTATTGCGAAGTTGGCACGGATTTGGACTCTGCCTGTTCTGAAGGTGACGTTATGGAATGGCCTGTGGGTCATGGAGTGTCCTGCATGGTATTCTGGGTTTCAGCAGAATCTTGCATGAGTGTTCTCTCTTCATGTCTTTGTAGGCAAGATGGAGCAATGAGGGTTGATCAAGAGGAAATAGTGAGTTGCAGCACCCAGGCCAGTGCAACCCTGGACAGAGGCCTGGAGCATGAGTATTAGCAGCAGGCCTCCTTAGCCCCCTTCCTCCATTGCTGTATTAATTACTTTGGAGCAGGAGTCCTTCCCCTTTATTCTCAATTTCATAAAGCAAATTTATATTTTGTGGTTCTGTTTGAATGAGTTTTTAAGATTGGAATGTGAGCTGAAAAGAGGGCACAATAGTTTCTCCCACTGCACTTTCCTCCTCCTCCTTCCTCCCTTTGTGTTGGTTTTCTTAGATAGACACTAAATATGAAAAAAGACCCAACAAGTCTTTACTTTGGCAAGTGATTGTTTATTTATTTTTATTACTTTATTGACTTTTAGAGAGAGAGAGAGAAAGGGAATGGGAGATACAAACATTGATTGATCGGTTGCTTCCTGCACACCCACATCCAGGGATCGAGCCCTCAACCCGGGCATGTGCGCTGACTGGGAATTGGACCAGTGACCTCTTGGTGCATGGGTCCATGCTGAATCACTGAGCCACTCTGAGGTCGGTGTGATGGTTTATTTGTAAAGGTCTTGTTAGTTAGTATAAAATGAGCACTTGGAGTCAATAGGCCTGGTTATTGATCTCTTCCTGGTCACGTGACTGTTTTCTCTAACTCAGTTCTTCTTCTGAACAATGGAACAGACACCTGCCCCAACTGCAGGGGTTATAGTGAGGGCTACCGACATCACCTTATGGGCTCATCATTGTGGTTGTCATCTGATCCAGTCTGTCATTAGCTAGACACCAAGACTCAGCAGGGGGAGACTATTTGCAAAGATGGCCAATAAATTCAGGATGTTGACAGCCACCCCCCAAAGCCCCAGAGCAACACAAAACCAGCCGATGTTACTCTTCCCCAAAGAGGGAACACATTTCCCCAGCAGTTTGGGCAAAGCTGTCCTGTTCTCATGGGACAGCAAATCTGCAGGCTACTCAGTAAGAAGATCAAGAGATTTGGTTTCCTTGCCCAAGGAAACAATATCCTTCTTTTCCTGGATGAGCATAAACAGTCAGGATGGGGGATTAGTGGCATCACCAGAATTGAGAATCCTTAGACTTTTTCTCTCCCCATGTAGCTGCCATTTCCCTGGAGAAGTCAGAACAAGTTTAGGATTAAAATAAGCAATCAGGATTTGGAAGGTGGCCTGAGGACTGCAGAACTAAGCGACACCACTTAAGCACTTCCCCAAGCAATAATTCCCCGGGGGTTTCTAGACCGTATGTTTTGACTTCTTTTCCTTGGCAAGAGAAATCAGTGTTTTCTCACATTACTGTGCTGCGCCAGCATGGCCAGGGGTGAACCTGAGTGGGGGAGGTGAAGGATTGAGAAAAGACAGACAAGAGAATGAAAGCTGGGTCTCAGTGAGACGCTCCTTCTCTGATGGAGAGACAGCGCCATGCACTACATGCCATGTCTTTATTTTATAGCCAGATTCCATGAGGTAAAGTAAGGACGTCGTCAAGATACTTACAACATTCTCATGGGTTTCGATCCTACTCAATGACATGCATCTGAACTCTATCAAGCCCACATCACTCAGGCACATGGGGCCATGTGTTCAGACTATAGATTCAACCTTACAATCATAGCTGTTGGCTATAATTGTGCTGGGAGGGCCCTGCCCTCCAAGCTTGGACTTGCACGTAGCAATGAGAGAACTGTGCCCTCTTATTAGTCCGAGGCTTGAACCTGTCCAAACACTGTAGCTGCTCTCCACACATTACATTTCAGAATTTACATCCTCTGCAAAATGGGTTATCTCAAATCACTCTCATCTCTGTTTACGGGTTTCTTTCTACTCACTTAAGGGTGACTTGGGACATAAATAGAAGTAAAACAAGATATTTCAGGGTAAGGGGGGAGGGACGCCTTTACTGGGCACCCATTCTGCTATTTCATTTGCTTGATACAACAACTCTGTGTCCTGGGTATTGCTATGACAAATGGAGTGGCCTGAAACAGCACATGTAATTTTTTAGATCGGAAGTCTGCTGCGTCTCCCTGGGCTAAAATGAAAGTGTCAGCAGGGCTGCATTCTTTTCTGAAAGCTCTAGGGGAGACTCTATTTCCTGGCCTTCCCAGCTTCCAGAGGCTACATACAGTACTTAGCTTAGGTCCTCCCTTCCGCCTTCACAGTCAGCAACATCACATTTCTCTGACCTTACTTCTGCAGTCACACTTCTCTGGTGACAGCCAAAAAAGGTTCTCTGTATTATTTAGAGACTCGTGTGATGATGTGGGCTCACCAGGAAGATCCGGGATAGTCTCCCACATCCCAAGGACTTTGACCTTACTAACATTTTCTGAATCCCTTCTGCAATGTAAAGTTCTAGGGATTAGGAGGTGAACATCTGGGGGTGGGTGGTGGGTCATGATTCTGCCTACCACATTAACCAAGCCCTGCCTTTTGATAGTGCAGGGGTCCTTGGTCATCAACAGGGAGCACTATGTCTTCACTTTATAAAATGAAATACAGCAGGTCCTTAGATGATGCCATTTTGTTATAATGTTGATGAGATGCCGAAGGAAGCTAACTCTTGTTTATAGAAGTAGCCCATGGTAAAACTGGTTTATTTATATGTCATTTCGCTTAAAGTCTTGGAACTTATTGACAATGTTGAGTACTTACTGTACATTTGACTTAAAAAATTTTTTTAAAAATCCTTCTATATCTTCCAAAATGTAGTTGTACATTTTCCACTCACCAGAATGACAGAGACTTAAAAAATATTATTACCTGTAGAAATGATTTGCATTCATTGTGTACAATGACATCATCCAAGGTCTACCTGGCTGAAACTGGCCCCTGCCTGAAGGCTCAGACGGCCTTTTGTCAGTGCCAAGGGATGAGCTGGCCCCAAGAAGCTGAGTCAAGGCAATTAATTAAGCAAGTAATTACATTGAATTTCAGATGGAGAGTGTTCAGTTAATTATACTCTTTAGTTCATGACGTGCTATATACTGGTCTTCTTACTTTATTTGAGTTTTATTAATTTCCCCCTGTCATTCCTCATTCCTGTCCTCTCCCCTCTCCCCATATGTGCCTAGTTTGTTGTGTTTACATGCCTGGACATGTATTATGATCCTCTGCTGGATCTACACAACTTTCTCAGGAGCATATCCCCAAGAGAGGGCTTTGCAACTTCAGCCACGTGTATTCCTGACATCATGAGGGACTGCCAGATGCCCTTTCAGAGCCGCTGTCCTAGTCCCCATGTCTGCCAGAGAGTGAAAGCGTCAGCGGACTTCTCACTCCTCCTCTGAGGAGGGCATGTGGTGTCTCTTACTTTGCCTTTCTTTGATTACTAGGAAACCAAACATCTCTTACTGTTAGACAACAGAAGTGAAGCCTTATCAGTGGTGAGGAGAAAACCCAATACTCAGGCCAGTGTATGTGCTGCTGCTTCTGCTGAAGGAAAGGCAGCTTCCGTAACCTTGCTTAACGATCCTTTGGCTAATGTGGGACTATCCTCAGAGTCAA
Organism: Murina feae; assembly: GCA_004026665.1. Lineage (NCBI taxonomy): Eukaryota > Metazoa > Chordata > Mammalia > Chiroptera > Vespertilionidae > Murina > Murina feae. The sequence goes on along the minus strand of PVJC01022179.1, from coordinate 4,720 downwards.
TCCTGGTCCCTGTCCCTCTATCCTTCATATACACCTCAAGTTCAAGGGCTGGTATTTTTCTTCCACAAATTATTCCCTATTTTTAATTCCCAGGACTTTATGGCCCAGATTAGATGTTTGAGGGGAATATTTTATTTGTTACCTTTTGTGATGCTGCCTCAGTTCCCCCACATGTAGCCTGGCACATCGAACTTCATATGATTCATAGGCAGCCGGGATGGTGCATCCTGCCTGCCCACTGCTCCAGCCTTAGCTGCACTGTTCCTCCCACCTGCTTCCCTTTCCGCCTCTCCCACCAGGTGAATGGATCTCAGCCCTGCACGCATAGTAACTGGACTGGAGAGGTCTTTTAAGCTTTAATTACCCAGGCCCTACTACCACAGACAACGTCTCCACTGTCTGTGTGGGGCTAGGCATGGGTGCTTTTGTAAACAGGTTGACTACCAAGCAGAAATTCAACCGCCGCTCCAATGGAGGGGAAGAAGATTGTGTTTAGAATACAGTGACTCCCATAGGGTGTCTTTTAGTATTATCCTGCTCTCCAATTAAGGTTAATAGAAAACACACAATACAATCCAGGCAGGACTGCTAATGGCCCAGAGCCTTCAGGAATGAAGGTTTAGGACATTCCACAGGTAGAGAACTACGACCAGTTGCTGTGTTTGCTGAGGGCAAGGAGTATATAGAATGTGTAGTGGAAGAAGGTGGTTATAAATACCAGCTCTGACCACATGACCAGTTTCAGAAATGGGGACTGTATTGTCATGAGTATTTCCTCCTTATTTTGTTATGAATATGTTTGTATGCTCATAAGAAGATATCTTTGTTTTCTTCCTCTTATTCCCTTGCATCCTCTTCGGGGGGCGGGATTAGTGCATTTCGGCTGTAGGTTGCATAGTTGTCTCCTGTTTGGTGAAAGTATAACCTTGTTATTGTCTTCATTTGGAGAGTCAGTATGGTTTAAGGCATGCATCAAACTGGCGAGGGGTGAACTTGTGATGGCTAATGTTTTTTAAAATTTTATTTTATTTTTACAGAGAGGAAGGGAGAGGTATAGAGAGTTTGAAACATCGATGAGAGAGAAACATCGATCAGCTGCTGCGGAGACCAGTCATTGTCACTTAGTAGAGAAATGTGCCTGAAGGCTGGTCAACTTTAATTGCCCTGAATAGTGGGGGAGCTATTCACCCATTGTTTAGATGAAGACATTGATAGTTAAAGCAGCCCTCCACCTCTGTTACTGATATGTAAATTCTTCTTGCCTCTTTGTTGTTGGTATTTCCTGCCCTTAGGATAAGGATATAGTTGTTTTCCCCATTGCCTGAATAAAAGCTTTGAGCAAGACCAGAGTGGTGGGCAGTCTTACCCACTAGAGGTATAGATGCCACGCCTGGTCCCCATTATTCCAAATTAATTTTCTTCTAGTCTCTCTCTCTTCATTTTGTGTGTGGCCTCCTCTGGAACTTGAACCCTGAACAGGAACCCTGAACCACACGGGACGTGTAAGGGGCTCCCACAAGCTGCCTCCTGCACACCTCTTACTGGGGATGTGTCCGCAACCAAGGTACAGGCCCTTGACCAGAATCGAACCGGGTACCTTTCATTCTGCAGGCCAATGCTCTATCCACTGAGCCAAACCGGTTAGGGCAGTGATGGCTAATTTTATGTCACCTTAGTTGGGCTGTGGTGCTCAGATATTTGGTCAACCATTATTTTGGATGCTTCTGTGAGGGTGTTATATGGATGAGGTTAACTTTCAAATTGGTGGACTTTGTATAAAGAAGATTGCTGTTCTTAATGTGTGTGTGTGGGGGGGGGGCCGGCGGGGGGGCTCATCTAAGACATTCAAAGCCTGAATGGTACAAAAGACTGATTTCCTCTGAGGAAGAAGGAATTCTGTCAACAGATGGCCTTTGGACTTGAACTGTAACATTGGTTCTTCCCTGGGTTTCCAGACCTTTGCAATTCAATCTAATTATAGGTCTAGAAGCAAATGGGGGTGAGGGTGGGGGAGGGCGGAGTGGATCCTGAGGAGAATCAGTAGTATCTTACAAGGCAATGGCTTTAAGGGAGGCCATTAAAGTTTCTTCAGGTAATTCAGGCTTAATCTCCTCTGAGTAGGCACTGTAGTTTTCTCTTCTAAGGTTCTAATTGCCAATAGTAGGTGCTCAATAAATGTTGAGTTGAAGAAGGAACAAGGGAAGGAAAAGATGATTAGAACAATACTAGAAATTCTTTAACCAGCCACTGTCCTTTTGTCCCTACACAGTCAGTGCTAGGGAAGAGTGACAATCAATTCTGGCTTGTTAGAATCTATGTAACATAACCTCCCCAGACTCCTTCCTAGATTCCGGAGGACGGGGAGGAGGAGTCAGGCTTGGTTGGAAATGCCTGCACACTTCATGCGGTCCCAGGGCCATTGCTTCCAGTTTGACCAGCAACAAAGGCTTTCCTTGTTTAGGCCTTGGAATTTTTTTTTTTTTCAGATTCGGATCCTTGCACAGAAAAAGCCCTAAAAGCTATGCCTTCTCTAAGAACTTTGAAAGCCTAAAGTATTTTGTGTGCCTCAGGGAAAAGAGAATCAAGAGTGGGAAAGTGGAGTAATTAGTCAGTGCCTGGCGATGCTCCAAGGGCTGATGGGAATGCAGGCTGACAGCAGAGGCAGAGAGCAGCCTCTCCCTACCTTTATCTTTCTTTAGCTTTTGAATCTGGAGGCTCTTGGAAATGGTCCAGCAGGATGTTGTGGGGGAGGTGGGTGGAGGAAGGGAACAGGCCTTGTTGACCATCAGGTTTCTGAAGCTCATTTAAGGACATGCACCCAGGTTTTGAATGCAAATATATCACAAGGAACTTCACTCTCTGCTGAGCTCCCAACCTCTCTAAGCAGAGCCCAGTTAGAGGATTAGGAAGACTGCCAGCTCCTCCAGGTCAACCAGGACAGCATGTCAGGTGCCCCAGAGGCATAGCATGGTGGCCTGGAGCTGGAGCAGACCTTACAACCATCTGTGGGCTGCTGTGGTGGGACTAGGAGGACACACTGAGACTCCGAGGGTGGCGTGGCTTGCCCAGGCGCTGACAGTGGCAGAACAGAGGCAGAGCCTCTGCCTTTTCTCCTTTTCGTGGTGGACCATTCAGAGCTGCAGCTCCATTTCTGCCTACTTGGCTCCCATCACCTTGCCCGAGTTTGACATTGTAAATATATGCTCCGAAGGCATCGCAACTTTCACCAATCTAATCAAGAAGCTGATAAAGTGAGTCCCACTACCTGCCGTCACCACTCAGCCTCCCAGATGCTCACTGGGAAAGGGCAGGTGTGGGCTTAAGTCCCTGCAGAGTGCTCCTCTTGGAAGAGTCCACTTCGCAAGGCCGTTCCCTCTCACATTTTCAGTTCCAAACCTCCCTCCCCCCAATTTATAAAGTAAATTATATGAAAAATCTTACCAAGATATAAATGAAAAGATAGGTTTTGAAATGTCTTTTTGAAAAAGCGTAAGTAAAAAGTACAAGTTATCGATAGCTCTTTAGCATTTCAATATTTGAAATTAGAACTGGCCCATAGATTCATTGCAGGTAGAAGACAGCTGTATAAGTAGTTCAATACACATGGGACAAAAAACTTCCTTATAGGAGCCAGTGATGGGTCTTGACTTTGGTAAAGCATCCCTCCCCCGCAACCCCGACAAGGAACCCAGGCCATCCTGCAGTGGGTCACACTGACCCATGTCTCACGGCCTCTTACCTCGAATTTCCCAGAGCAATTGCTGATAAAACCGAAGGTAGGATATTTCTCACTGGACCTGAGCCCTGAGAAGGTTGTGCATTTTTTCCTTTATGTTACTAGAGAATGTGTGGGATATATCAAAATTGCTTTCAGGCTCGTATTGGTGAAGCTCCAACATGGACAATTTTCTCACCCTCTTCTTTATGTCAAGAGCATCCAAATTTGAAAGCTTTATGGGGAGAAGAAATGAGTAACCCTCACCCTTTCCCCTTCCCCTACTCGCATCCCTACATATAAATTCCCCATATAGGGAAGGGCATCAAACCATTGGATTGGATTGGAAGAACTGGAAAGTCTTAACTGGCTAAGATGAGTTTCTCCCAATATATCTAGCCACAACATCAGAAACTCAGGTGGAATAGTTGGGGAAACAAGGTTTATAAAACAAGTGCTTGAAACCTTTAGGTTGTTATGTTTATTTGTTCACAGCTACCTAGGTTGGGTTGTAACTCCTGAGTCAGGCCTTACTGGTCTTTCTATACTGTCTCCAGGGTCTGATTTAGAGCCAGGCTCCTAGTAACAGTGATGACCAGCACTGTGTTCAGTGCTTTAGCAGGTGCCAGGTGGGCTCTGTGGTGCTTTATGTGAACTGCATCCTACAGTCCTCCCACCAGCTCAGTGAAGTGACTATTGTTATTATTCTCTTTTTACAGATAGCACAGAAACGTGAAGCGACTTGCCCAAAGTTACACAGCTAGTAAGTAGAGCCAAGATTCAAATGCAGGTAAGGACTTAAATACTACACAGTACCCCTCAGTGGTAGGCACTGATTCCTTACTTGATGAATGAATGAAATGAGTGAATGAACAAAGAATATTTTGTGGGAGAGCTGAGGTAGAGGAGAGTGGGAAGAAATTCGTAAGAAAGCTAAAAAGAGCCTCTATACATCTGAACGCTAAGACTCAGATCTCATGCATTGTGACCGGGGAATCTAGCATC
>PVJC01022178.1:0-27571 GCA_004026665.1 Murina feae | reverse complement strand
TTATTTGATACTAACAAGTCTGTCTTCTTTGTTTCTTTAGCAAAGAGGGTGTATATGAAATCAGCTGGTCACCCACAGGCATATCTCGGTAAGTGACATTAATGCATAAATGTACTAATTGTCACTATAAAATATTGAGGCATTTAAAGCAAAATATATCAGAACTTACATATCTAAATTAATTGCTTAGAAGTCTCTGTAATTACTCAGTGGCACTGCCATTCTTATAACCCTTACTGGAACCTCCCTTTTAAAGCAAGTTTAACACTTGCATTATTTTGGTCACATCTCATTGTTAACCAGGTATGGCTTAAGGTGAGCTTTGGCTCTTTCAGAATATCAGATGCATCTTCAAAGAGTAAAAAAGTTCAAGAGAATATCCCAAAGGCTTTCAGAATACTTCTTAAGAAGGATCTCCAAAATGATTTGAACTAACTTAGCAGTGTTGAAATAAGTGTATATTCAGTGAGAGAAAGAACCATCATTTGGATATTTTAATTTTGACATAATCATATGTTTCCCCTACAATTGGCATAGTATTAGAAGACTACCAGTTGTTAAATGACACAGGGATAAGCTTACTTTACCTTTCACAGCAACCCTCTGAGGTGGATATGAACTTCATGTTACAGGTTACAGAAACCAAGGTTCAGAGGTTACATGACTTGCCCAAGGTTTCACAGCTAAGCAGTGCTGCAGCAACATGTGAACCATGTCTATAAGAGCCCTTATGAGTGCCTTTATCCTTCATGCTTCTTTTATTTGCCTTAACACAAAAGTTTATTTTACATCTAAGCATTGTGAGCTGGGTGATGCTGGGCTCTGCTTGCTATGGGAGGTGTGGTGAGATGATTTCATCTCCCCATGAAAGAAGGCATCATCCAGCTTAGTTCGCTCTGCTAACAGAGTTTGCAACCCATCTTTTCTGTGTTGTTTAGTTACTAATGTTGCTTTCTGCTTCAAGGGTGTGTTTGTATCCTGGCTTTGTTGACTTAAGAGAAGCCGACTGGGTATTGGAGCAGCTTTGTCAGGAAGTTCCCTGGAAACAGAGGACTGGCATCAGAGAGGGTAAGTGGATCTCTGAGATCGCAGCTCACCCGCCTGCCTCACTTTCTGAAGTGTTTTCCAACACCGTTGCTTCTTTTCTCCACAACTATCCTAAATAGACATTCGAAGCCTACCAGGCCTCAAGGATGTGCAGAAATTAGCAAAGGGAAAGGGGACAGAGGAGTAACAGGTGGTACTCAGAACATGGCAGGAGAACGGGGCAGGCGGGAGTTCAGGCACCAGAGAAGTTTGGGTTGGCCGAACTGTGGCTGACACGCTTTCCTCCCTTTGCCTTTGTTCACTACCTTTATGACATCACATGGTGCCAGTGTCCCTCTTTCTTCATAGAAACTTCCAGGGCTTTCTATCTTCCTCTGATTCTACTCGGCATACATTTTTTCACAATCCTTCTTATCGGCTCTTTAGTCTCTCTTGTTTCATTGGAAGAGTCCCATATCCTGTAGCGTCAGCTGTCCTCTCCTGAGCTTGTCAAGATTACCTGCCTTGGAGCCTGCACTGTGGTCAGCCACAAGCTACTGGAGCACATGTAGTACCAGAGGGGGCCACTGAGGGGCATCTGTGCTCATACAATTTCTTTCTGGCAAATGTGAATTTAAATTTTCTGTAAAGAAAAAGGCGAAATATACTGGCTTCATTTGACTCAAACATCAGAATAACTCAGCTCTCTCTCCTCACTCCCAGCAGTTTCTATAGCAGGACTTTTGGTGACAGACTTGCCTTTGATTACAGACTCTGTTATTCAAAGTAATTGTTAATTTTAAGCAAAATACAGTAATTTTCTAGTTCTTAGTTTTCAGATCTGTGAAATGGAGCTAATAATAATAATATCTACCTTATAAGGTTTTTGTGATAATTAAATGAGACAATGCATGGTAAGTACTTACCAGAATAGCTGGTATATAGTAAGCCTTCAATGAATGTTAGCTACTTTTATTATTGTTGTTCTTATTGTTGTAGTAGTTGATACCAATTGCAGGGGAAAATAGATCTATGAATAACTCCCTTTATAAATAAATTGGACATAAAAACTTCTAAAATCAGCTGTATGCTGTTGTTAGAGTATCTTTTTCTTTGTTCAGAATCAAAGGGGCTTATACAGTGGTGCACATAGGTAAATAGTGTCTTGTTGTTTTTTTTTAAAAATACATATTTTTATTGATTTGGGAGAGAGAGGAAGGGAGAGTGAGAAAGAAACAGCAATTGGTTGCCTCCTATAGACACCCGTCCCGGGGACCGAACCCACAGCCTGGGCTTGTGCCCTGCCTGGAAATTGAACCAGTGACCTTTCTGGTCCACAGGATAATGCTCAACCAACTGAGCCACACCAGCCAGGGTCTGTCCTATTCTTTTGTAGGGATGTTGGTGCCACAAATTCCTACCTATAAGGCTGCAGACTCTGGGTCCTGCTTTTGAGGTCCTCCTTGTCTCTTGTTGACTCCTTCATTCTTATTTGTGTCTGACATAACTAAGTCACACGTTCTCACCTCATAGTTTGCTCAGATTGTTTCTGCCAACACCTCTTCTCGCCTTGAAATCGCATGTTCTCTGTGAAGGTGGATCCTGCGTCAGAGTCCATCCTTGCTCTGCTTTTGTATTTCTCATAGCTTTTTGCACATTGTGGTTAGCACTCAATAGGTACACCTTAAATAGCATTAAACCATTTCAAAGGCCCTGTATTTTCTTTCTCAGATGTAACTTACCAGCAACCAAGACTCACAGCATGGTATGGAGAACTTCCTTACACTTACTCGAGAATCACTATGGAACCAAATCCTCACGTATGTTGGAACATTGCTGTTGTATTTCTTTACATAACTGTAGAGTACTAGAAAAGAACAATAAAACGCCTTACAGAGCTGCATGATGGTTCCTAGTTCAAAAACCCTCTGGGTTCAAACACTGAGTCTTTGTTTGCACCGTCATTTGTGAGAAAATGTGGAACTGAAGTAAAATGGAATCATAGACTCCCGGATTTCAGGAAAATGAACCACTTCTTCTCCTGTCTCCCCCTTCCCCAAGCCTTTCTGGCTGCAGCCCTCTGTGCATACCGTGGGACACATGTACTGTGAGCCCAGAGTCCTCATGGCTGGCCAGCAAGGTCAGAGCGTCTCTTCATTTTTCAAGCTGTGTTGTCACTTGTGGAAAACATTGGTGTTTTTCTTGTTGACTTTGGATTTCTTCTTAGACCTCAACGTATTGCTTTGGCTTGTTTCTAAAAATTTCCATGACAGAGAAAGAGATGCTAGTATATAAATTAAGCTTGTCCAGAGGATGGAGTTGAGATCCAAGAAATAGCTCCTTGTTTAGTCCCTGGAATCTTGCCTTTGGCAGATAATGTTATGCTTTATGGAAAGAGACTTTGAAGAAAATGGAGTTTGCTTACGGCATTGGGATAAACAGAAATGTGACATGACACACTTCAGAGCTTCTCATAATTTATAATTATAAACTATTCCTGTGCTAAAGTGTTCGTGGGTAAAACATTGGTGTGGGGTACGTGGCTTTTTACGTAAGGAGCGAGCTCTGCGCTTTGTTTCTGGGCTGCATTTAGAGTGTGATCCAGGGAGGTGTTGAGACCTTACATCTGAGGTTGGTTTGGAAACAAGAGAATGGAGCTAGGCTAACCCAACACAGACTTCTGCATGTTTCTATCCGAATTAATTTACCTTTTTGTCAGTAGTCACAGCAGAGAAGCTGAAGATTCAGCAGGATGTGGGAAAGAAGCTCTTCATTTATTCTGGTTAATCTTTTAGAACAGGATTCCTCAACCTTAGTATTACTGCTTTGGGGCTGGTTAATTCTTTGTTTTTGGCGCTGTGCTGGCCATTGTAGATGTTTAGCAATTAATCTGACTTCTGCTCACTGAATGCCAGAAGCACTCTCACCAAGTCGTGACAACCAAAAATGACTCCAGATTTGACCAAACATCAGCTGAGGGGCAAAACTGCCCCTGATGGAGAACCACTGCTTTAGAATAAACATAAGGCACATAAGATCTGCTGAGTAGTCTTTTATGTTTGGAGGACATTTGAACAACTCTTAAAGGGTATTTTCTTTTTCTTTTTTAAAGGGTATTTCTTTTAAAGACAATTATTTTATTACTAGAGGCCCGGTGCACGAAATTCGTCCACGGGGTGTGTGTGTCCCTCAGCCCAGCCTGCACCCTCTCCAATCTGGGACCCCTTGAGGGATGTCCGACTGCCCTCTCACAACCCAGGACTGCCTGCTTGCCTGCCAGCCTGCCTGATTGCCACTAATTGCTCTGCCTGCCAGCCTGATCACCCCCTAACCGCCCCCCTGCCAGCCTGATCGACATATAACTGCTCCCCTGCTAGCCCAGTCACCCCTAACTGCCCTCCCCTACCAGCCATCTTGTGGTGGCCATCTTTGACCACATGGGGGTGGCCATCTTGTGTGTTGGAGTGATGGTCGATTTGCATATTACTCTTATTAGATAGGATCATGTAAGTAATAAGTATGTATTAGTGAAAATTTAGAAACTGCAGATAAACATGAAGAATACCAAAATTTTGGATAATTCTTCCACCTGATATTTTGGTTCCAGTCTCTTTATTTCATTTTAGGCAAATATATGAAAAGAATTAAATAAATTATGTATACTGCATTTATTTTTTATAATTTAAATTTTGTTTTTTAGTTACAGTTTATGTTCAGTATTATTTATTTTGTATTAGTTTCAGCTATACAGCATTGTGGTCAGACAGTCATATACTTTACAAGGTTATACCCCAATATTTCAAGTACCTACCTGGCACCATATATAGTTATTACAATACTGTTGACTATATACCCTAAGTTGTACCTTGCATCTCTGGGACCGTTTTGTGACTATAAATTTATAGTTCTTAATCCCTTCATCTTTTTCACTCAGTCCTCCAAACCCTGTCCTCTGGCAACCATCCATCAGTCTTTTCTCTGTATCTGTGAGTCTGTTTCTATTTTTATTGTTTAGTTTGTTCTTTAGAGTCCACATGTAAGTGGAATCATATGGTATTTGTCTTTTTCTGACTGACTTATTTCACTCAGCATAATACCCTCTAGGTTCATTCATTCTATTGCAAATGGTAAGATTTTATTCTTTTTTTAAAAATTGATTTTAGAGAGACAATCATCAATTTGTTCCACTCATTTGTGCATTCATTTGTTGCTTTTTAAAAAAAATATGCTTTTATTGATTTTTTTAAAAAATATATTTTATTGGTATTTTACAGAGAGGAAATGAGAGGGATAGAGAGTTAGAAAAATCAATGATAGAGAAACATTGATCAGCTGCATCCTGCACACTCCTTACTGGAGATGCGCCCACAACCAAAGTACATGCCCTTGACTGGAATTGAACCCGGGACCCTTGAGTCTGCAGGCCAATGCTCTATCCACTGAGCCAAACCAGTTAGGGCTGCTTTTATTGATTTTAAGAGAAGAAGAGAGAGAGAGAGAGAAGCATAGATGTGAGTGATAAACAGCCATTGGTTGTTTCCTGTACACCCCTCTACTGGGGATCAAACCCAAAACCTGGGTATGTGTCCTGACTGGGAATCAGACCCATAACCTTTTTTTTTTAATTGATTAAGATATTACATATGTGTCCTTATCAAACCCATAACCTTTTTTTTAAATTGATTAAGGTATTACATATGTGTCCTTATCAAACCCATAACCTATTGGTGTATGAGACAGTGCTCCAACCAACTAAACCACCAGACCAGGGCATTTCTCATATTTTTAAGGGGGATTCACTAATGTGTATATATGTGTGTACTGGGCATACTTGTTTGATTTTAAAATAATTATCTCAAGCTTAATATCATGTAACACAGGAGCAGATTCATTCCTAGGTTATTAAACTTCTTTTAGTCTTTGCTCAAACTAAATCTCATAGGAACCCAATATATGGAAGTAGCAGAGTGCCTTAGCTGCCTGGAGTCCCACCACTTGGCCTCTCCTTTCCCCTGTGGTAATCCCAGAGGCACCTCTGAGGTACCGAGGACTGTACAAGACACTGTTTGAAATCCACTGAATGGGTCCTTTCATTTCTGCGATTCATATTTTCTCAGACTCTTTTTCTCAAATGTCTTTTAAGGATAGCATGGCTTCACTGCACAGTGAGATGACGCTGAATTTTAATTTAGATATTCAGCTCTGAGAGATCTGTATATAGAGTATTTGGTGGAGAGTCTAAATTAATCCTCTAGTTCATTATCCCCCCTTTTCTCCTTACTTCACCACCAAGAATAACCAAGAAAAAATACACAGCCAGTTAGAAGCATAATGCAAACCTGGTGTTATTACAGTGCTCAGTCCTGAAGCAAGTTAGGGAAGTGCTAATTGGTTTCTCAGTCACATGGCAGAAAAGCCATCTTCCTCCGTTACATTCTGGTTTTTCTTGTTGAGTGTAATTCTAGCATCTGATCTTTATCTCCGTGAAGTTAAGCTTAAAGCTATAAAATAAATAGGAAATATGGCTTGCTAACATTGTTATGGAATTTCACTTTGAAAATTATTCTCTTGAATATAAGATTTCTGTTTTATTCATCTAAGTTTTGTTCTTATCACTGTTTATCTTTTAATATCCTCTGTTAGAATGTAATGCTAACATTCATAATAAGGAATTCCAGCTTTTTCCATGGTTTCCCTATCACAGCAAAGCTGAATGATTCCCCCATATGCTTCCCTGGCAGTTTTACCTGACAGTAGCCATGGGATATACTACTACTAATGATAATAATAATAACAACAACAACATTATGCTTTCCTTTGCTGGACATTCATTCCTTTGCTACCAAACTTAGAACATGGACTTTGAAGTGTTTCTGTAACATATCAGTTCTTACAGTACAATCTGTGGACCCTGGAGGAGGGCCCAGAAATCCTCTTTGGAAGCCTACAAGGTCAGACTATTTTTATAGTAATACTAAGACTGGGTGACATTTTTACTGTGTTGAATTTGCATTGATGGTGAATAAAAAAAGTAATGGTGGATATAACTTAGTTTGAACCAGGCATTGTCATCAAACTGTACTAACAACCATTGTATTCACATTTGTGCACTTCCAGTTTAAAAAAAAAATGCTGGTTTCCTTTAAGAACATCCCTGGATGAAACAGTAAACATTAGTTTTATGAAATCTCAATCTTTTTAATAGTTTGAGGAAATGGGAACTATGTGCAAAGCATCTTGATACAGGCCCATATGATGGTTATCAAGAAAAAACGTGTGTGATTGTGTAAGCCATAAGCTGAACTTGCTACTTTTTTATGGACCTTTTTTTTTCTGTGAAATATCAACTAGCAGACAGACTATAGTTATTCACACTTGACTATTTGGCAGACACATTTTAAAAAACAAATGACGTGAGTGTCACTTCAAGGAAAACAACAGGATTTATTACTAATGATAAATGTTGTGTTTTCAAGCAAAATTTAGCATTTTGGAAAAACTCATAACCACCACCTTGAGCCTGACCTCATTACTATACTTTCTCATTACTTTGCCTTTTCTGATGAGATCCATGGTAAAGTTAATGGATGTGATTTTTTTGATATTATATAATGAAATGTGTCAACAGTTAGACGATTTGTATAATAACTCAGCGAGCCAATATTTCCTAAATGTTACAGAAGTGTATAGGATTAAAAGATCCATTAGAAATGCAGCATGTATCAATGATTTAAATATAACAAAATGAAAAGTTCGTTCATATAGTTTCAGATTCCACATTGCTATTAACTTTCAGAAATCAGGGCTTGTTGAATTTTGGTGTGATATCAAAGACTATCAGTAATTATTTGAAAAGTCTATAAAAGACTGTTTTCTAACCACGTATCTGTGTGAAGGCATTTTTCTTCACATACTTCAGCAAAAACAACATACTATAACAGATTGAATGCAGAAGCAGATCTGACAGTCAGCTGGCTTCAGTTAAGCCAGACATTAAAGAGACTTGCAAAGCAGTGCTGCTCTCCCCCATTGTTTGTATTAGAAAATATAGTTATTTTTCATAAAACATTATTTTGTTAACATGTAATGAGTTTGCTATTTTTTAAATGAATTAACTAATAGCTAAAATTTTTTTCAGCTGTAACTTTTAACGTGGCAAATCTCATAGCTGTAACCCATTTAAACAGAAGGTCTATGGGGTCCGCAGTAGGTTTTGATAGTGCAACCACTGTCCTAAAAGAAGCTCTGTGAAGCATTGCATTCTCTTGGAGGAAGGACATCGAATTTTAACAAGAATCAATACAAGCTATGCTGCTTATAGCTCCAAAGTACGACCTAAGGTCAGGGGTCATAGCTTCCTATAGTGTAGATTGTTATTTCTAAAGTGTAAACTGCATAATGGACTTGGTGCTCAGAAGGCAGGGCTGTGGATCTGTTTAAATCTTCTCTAGTTCACAGACTGTACACTTACCAAGGCTATGTCATAAGTTCATGCTGTAGAAAGGAGTATTTTCCCCTATTAGGTTGAGTTTCTAGGAAACTAGCCACTCCGGAAATATTAAATATCTTTTTTTAAAAAAGCAGTTCTGCCATTCACAATAAAATAGGAATAGCATGGACAGAGGGCCACCCAGCAAGAAGGTTGTTTTGCTCTCTACACTTTAGTCTGTATTTGCTATCTACCTGGCAGCCCATCAACTGTGGTGCAAACCAGACTCACTGCTCCACTTCCCACCTTATTGACAGCCAGAGTAACTGCCTTGAATGGACAGTTCTTCTTTCTGAGGGTCATGTATTTCACAGGGAAAGGATGAGATGGGTAGATAGGCCTGGTCTTCACAGAGTTGTTATACTAAGTTTAGGACCTTAATAAAGTCGCAGAGGTTAACTTACTTCAAAATAGAAATAACGGAGGGGAATTACATACTCTTCCTGCCTTCTGTGTACTGCTTTCCAAGTGGTTTGCCTATTCCGTGCTCCTGTGAATCAAATGTGACTGTTTTTGTATTTTCTTTCTGTTTTTCCATGTGGCTCTCTGCTGCTTTCCTTGGCCTGTTGACTGCAGTGGCACCCCGTGCTGCGCACACTTAAGAACCAAATTGAGGAGAACACGGGCCACACCTTCAACTCCTTGCTCTGCAACCTTTACCGCAATGAGAAGGACAGTGTGGACTGGCACAGCGATGACGAACCCTCACTGGGAAGGTGCCCGGTCATTGCTTCTCTCAGTTTTGGTGCCACGCGCACTTTTGAGATGAGAAAGAAGCCGCCTCCAGTGAGTACTCTTTTTTGTTTTTGTTTTTTAACTTTTATGTTCTTCCTGCGTCCAGTTATTCTGTGAAAAAAGGAGTGTTCCTATTTTCAGCTTTAGAGGATAGAAGTGTGTGATTTGCTGATGAAACATTTTGAACTGATTGCTTACCCCATGGTTAACTTTTGACTTCCGAAGTGCCCATCCACTTCTTTACTTTTCTACCCGCCACTGCCTGCCGTGTGCCAGGTGCTGGTAATGTCCCTTTAGTTTCTGCCAGTAGCAAGGGGATCTGCACTGTAACTATGGGAGCTGATTTGATAAAAGTACAGATCTAATAAGTAAGAAAATTTGTCCTTGGTGGAAAGGACAGACACAGCCCCTGTCCTTCTGGAGACGGGTAGACAGATATTACTAATTACCCACATAATTACAGTGATGGTAAATGCTCTAAAGGAGGACTTATAAAGAGGTGGCCCAAACTAGAGGGGGCGCGAAGGGAAAGGAAGGAGGCTCCAGAAAGATGCCCCTGAAGAAGCCTTATTTGAAGTGAGTGTTCTTTGTGGCACTGTGGCCTCTTCCTTGCGAAGGAGCCTCACTTGCATCTGCATTGCCGCTGTAGCCTTCTCGCGGGATACTGAGGCACCTGCCATTCCTTCAGAGAGGCTGTGCAAGCCAGAGGTTGCAGGTGGGGGTCTGTCCACGTCCAGAGAGAGAAGCAGTGACTGAGCTGACTATGCAGTCCTTTCATTTTTCCGTCCCGGCTCTTGTATTCTATAACATTAAGTAATACAAGGCTGTCCATTTTTTTTTTTTTTTTTTGTAAGTATAGAAGCTTAGGACTAAGGTAGATAAAAAGATAGTAGAAACTCTAAGAAAAAAAACAAATCTCTACCAAATTATCTTATTTCCAGAGTTTGTGTCTTTTTCTAACCAAGGTTCCCAACCATTCCTTTTACAACACTGGACCAGACCCAGGCAGTGTGGAAGCCTGCGAGGCTGTCTTGACTATGACTTGATCCAGACCTCATAGTTCCTGTTAATCAGGCAGTGCTCGGTCTATCCTCCATCAAACATCTTCTCTGAGAATGCAGTTCATGGACTGGACTGTTTCCTGACATGTGTTTGGGTTTCCAACCACAGTATTTTGAAGCATAAGGTGTTATTTTACACTTATGCCATTACGTACCTTTTGTATCTATAATTCCCATTGATTTAGGTTTCCTTTACTTTGTTTACACAAAAACTGATCAATGTTAGCAGGGGATTATCAGTTGCCAGTGAGTTAGTTATTGGATGAACCTGCTCCCTGAGCACTTGGAGTAATCTTCACACTCTCATTGGCAGTCGGCCTTCTCTTGTACCAGGGAATACCATTTGAGAAGCAAACTGCCCGGCCTTTGCTGTATTCCTTTTAGGTCTGCTTATACTTCTCTTCAGAGGCTTGCACTCAGTTAAATCCCAAGTTCACACATGCGAAGAATTCATCCTGTCCTTAGTAAGACTCCTGTTACATGAGTGGCAGAGAAACACCACGTCTCATTTGTTAATTCAGACCCTCTTCTCAAGCCAGTCATATGGAACACCTAGTATGTGCTGAGTGTGGTCCTGGGCTCAGGGCTATAGCCACAAAAATGATGACATGATCCTCCCTCTTGGAGCTCATGATCCAGCACATACTAGTGCTGTGCCTTCCCCCCAGGTCATCCCTCCTTCCTTCCAATTGGCAAAAAGCTGTAATATGTCCAACATAATCTTTACTGTAATCCTAGTGTCTGGTTCCTCATAGTTATATTCTTTGTTGCCAAGTATTTACATATTCAGTTACTGTTTCTTTACACATGTGCATTTACCATCATCCCCTTTTAAAAACATTTTTGGCCTCTTTATAGATTGAAATTTAAGAGTTCCCAAAGCATTACTTCTGGATAGTTTTACTGCATCAGCAGCCTCCAGCTACTAATAATCATTCACAATGTTCTTGTGTCCAGAATGTCCCCATTCCTTTTTGCCTCCAGGAAGCTGAAGGTTTTCGTTTACTAATATAAAACATTCATGGTGTTCAGGAGCTGTTCCTTGGTAACATACTTCAGTTATGTTATAGGTTAATGCGTGGGTGGGCAATATAACTGTCACATAGCGCTGTTTCTCAGGGCAACTGCTTGGAACAAAACCTCTGTTAAAGAGAGGGACTGCTCACACTGACGCCCAGTCTCCTCAACGCATCTTGGAGTCTGTTTTGATGAACATGAGGAAAAGTACAGGCCATGAAACACTAACAATGTGGTAAAGTCCCTTTAATTGTCCGCCAGTAACAAGGGAATCTGCACTGTAACTATGGTAGCTGAGTTGATAAAAAATACAGATCTAGTAAGTAGGAAAATTTGCCTGAGATCTTGAAACAATGTTGACAAAGGAAACATATTTGGGAAGAAATATAAGTGTGGCAGTTCCTCAGGTTATTGACTCTAATAAGTTTGGCTTCCTACATAGTCTTAACTATGATTGAATTTGATGCAATTGTATATTCCTTCAATTCTGGCTTTTGTTTAAGATGAGAAAGTTAAATGTTAATATATTTAAATTATGATCATGCATAAGTGAATGCTGTTTAAAAATACCCCTCCCCCCCAACCCTCCGAACCTGTAGGTCCCATTCTTGGTAAATCCCATCCCTGGGATTACACTTGGTAAAGAGGACCCAAGTGTAAATTTTTTCAAAAACTCCTGCAAGTTTCTTTAACAAATAAAAATCTAGGGCTCTGTAAATCTAGCAAAACCAGAAGTGCAGAAGCCTTTCTTCAGTTGACAGCCTGCAATGCCTCTAGAGCACATTGTCTTCATCCTATTATAATGATCGCTTTCTGAAGGATGGAAAGGAAATGGTTATTGCAAGTCTTTGTCTACTTTCTTTCCACACTCTGGTGATGGCGCTGAGAACATGACTCATGACTCATACAACCTCAGGTAAAACATAAATTTAAAAGCATAAATTGGGTGAGTCTGCTGTGTGGAATTTGTAGGAGTCTGACTTTCTGTAGCTGTTAGGCGTCTATCTTTGTATGGCACTATAGGATGTAAGTTTCCTGTCTGTCACCAAGACATTCAGCATGTGCTAGAAGCTGTCAGAGGGAATTGCTTTCAAAATCCAGTTCATTTTAGCCTATCAGAAGGGAAGCTAATAGCTGTTTGACTTGAGTCAGTTTCTCATCTGAAACTGATATAGAAGAATCATGAGATTTCCTGCACTTCATTCAAATATGCAGTTTTAAGACAGAGAAGCATCTGTTTAAATTATGGAGAACTTTCAAAGAGAAATAGTCTTTCTTTCGTTCTTTCTTTTTTACATTCACACTCCTCCACCCCTGCAGCAGCTGTTTGTTTTGGTCTGGCACTTTAAGCAGATCTCTGTAGCTGCTGATCTTCTGAAAGCTGTTCCAGTTCCTCACGTTGCAGTCCTAACAGTCTCACCCTGTGTGAGATGGTAAGGAGATCTTGGTTTCCTAAGTAAGCATCAGTGCCCCTCTGACTCACGGCAGTTGGCTCAGTCAGCTTCATGCTGGCGTCATTCCTGGGATTACACATTTCTCTCCTCCAAGATGTCCATCCTTTTGCACTGTCCTGCCCATTCATTGTGATTGTAGAGTAGGTTATTGTTTCCTTTAATGATAATAAGATGCTTAGGGCATAGCAAAGTAGCCGGATCTTGCTCTTCCATTCACCCAATCCCTTTTGTTAATTCAGTTAAAGACTGAGTGAATAGCACACTTTTATCTACTTACTTGCCAATGTCAGGATATAAAGTCTTGAGACAAAAGTAAACCTCAGTAGACATTTTTTAGAAACCAAGAACCTTTTTTTATTCTACCAAGCTGAGTTTGTTAAAGCTTTCCTGGACTCCTTGTCCCAAATGCAGTTATGTTTTTCAAACTGCATCGTGTCCCTGTTGTAAAGATTGTTCCTTTGCCCAACTAGCTTTAATTCTATACTGAAAAACAAGCTGGATAGGGAACTACAAAAGCCATTTGGCAGGCTGCTATTTCTCCATTGGTTACCATGGAAACAGTGATGGCTGAGTTGGGGGTTGTTATTAGGTAATAACAGGAAGTTTGTGATACACTGGAGATTTAGATGCCACAAGCCTTTTTTTTTTTTTTTTTTTGGCAGCAAATTACTCATGGGTAAGTTCTGTCCTTCATCAGCTGGATCCTGAAAAGGTGAGGGGCTTCTTATCTACTACAAGATGATTGAGTTGAGGCAAGTTAGACATTTCTCTTACCATTCTTCCCTCTAGCACCTTCTGAGGGATTTGAACCACCAGGAGAGATGATTGTAAAACTATTTGTAATGGCAGAGGCTCTGAGAGCGCTCAATGAACTGGAGTTCCCAGTGCTCCCTTGCTAAGAGCAGAGTATAAAAAGGTCAGTTTGATCATAAATACTAATATTTTTCTAGGACTTTAGAAGAAATGATGATGTTGGAATCCAAAATAATATATTGACTAGCTTCATTTTGAAAACAGGATAAACCGTGTGTAGTATTTCATGGAGTAGTAACAACCTCCCCCTCAGCTAGCACCCCCCCCCATGCTGTTCCAGTTATCCATACTTATTAATCTACTAGGGGCCCGGTGCATAAAAATTTGTGCACTCGGCGGGAGGTCCCTCAGCCCGATCTGTTGCCCTCTCAGTCTGGGACCTCTCGGGGGATGTCCACCTGCTGGCATGCCTGGCCAGCCTGGCTGTTTGATGGCTGTTTGTAGGCTAGCCAAGCCCCCCAGTGTGGACCCTCACCCCATGGGGGTGTGGCCAGCCTGGATGAGGGGCTGAGGGCTGTTTTTAGGCTGCCCACAGTCCCTTCAGGGTTCGAGTCCCTACTGGAGTACCTGGGCAGCCTGAGTGCAGGGCTGAGGGGCATTTTCAGGCTGCCCACAGTCCCTTCAGGGTTTGAGTCCCTACTGGGGTGCCTGGGAAGCCTGGGTATGGGGCTGAGGGCTGTTTTCAGGCTTTCAGGCTGCCCACAGCTCCCATTGACCCAACGTCCCAGCAAGGCTGGCTGGAAGCAGGTTTCTAGGGTTTATTTATCTTCTGTAATTGATACACTGTTGCTTTAAGCCGAGGCCTAGGGAGGTGGCGAAGCCTCCTGTTGGCTTCAGCTCCGTGGCATCTATAATTGAAAGAACGTTGCCTTAGTAGAGGCCCAGCTGGCCTAGGCAGACAGTTTCCTCCATCGCTGGTGCAACAGAAGCCTCCTGTTTGGTTCAGCTCTGTGGCTTCTATAATTGCAAGTATGTTGCCTAAGCCGGGAGAAGCCCAGCTGCTGGCAGACAGTTTACTCGTGGTGCAGCGGAAGCCTCCTGCTTACTCCAGCTCCATGACTGCCGGCCTCCATCTTGGCTGGGTTAATTTGCATATAGCTGCTCTGATTGGCTGGTAGGCGTGGCTTAGGTGTCCCGGAGAAATGGTCAATTTCAACATTACTCTTTTATTAGATTAGATTCCCTTCTTACAGCATCTGTTCTGAGAAATTACTAGAAATACTTGAAAGAAATCCTTGATAACCATCGTCTTTTTAATGAAATTTAGAAAATCAAGTTTTGTTTCCTCTTTCTGAAATGATGTTGGTAAAAGCACTCATCTGCCTCATTTATACTTACTCTTTTTTTGTAGATGGAGATGGTAATTGGCAGCCACTTGATAGGAGTAATAGAA
Organism: Murina feae; assembly: GCA_004026665.1. Taxonomy (NCBI): domain Eukaryota; kingdom Metazoa; phylum Chordata; class Mammalia; order Chiroptera; family Vespertilionidae; genus Murina; species Murina feae. Next base: position 12,583 of record PVJC01022178.1, on the reverse strand, counting down.
AGTTTTCCCAGGAAAGGCACTATGAAAGTTGTTGCTGTAATCAGTGAATTTTTTAAGCTGTTATAAATGCTAGATGTCATGGTGACTTTGTAGATGTGGGAATTGAAAAAGGAAATGAATAGCAGTGAAGTTTAACTCCAAGATCCCCTGGGCCCGTGAAATGGCATTCACTAAAAGGAGCAGAGGGTGGCTCGGGGAGAATGAAGTGGCCTGTGGATCAGGCATGGGGATTGAAGTTTTGAGCTTCTATCTCCAGGGTCATTTATAAGCGGTTTGGAGAGGGAGTGAGTGAGTAGGTAAATAAATGAGTGCATGTGTAAGCAGGTAGTCCTGGGAGGACTTGAAATGTCTTCAGACTTGACATCCTTTGGAATCATCCTTCGCTTCCTTGGGGCCTTATCTCAGGCTAGAATCTAGGCTCTAGTGGCCACTGGGTATGATTAATTTTTGCAAAGAGCCTCTAGTTTTGTGCTTCCAGTAATAGTACTTTTAGTCTTAGGAGAACAATCAATGAGATTTGTTGTTATTGGGTATGAGGTCTGCTTCCAAACTCAGCTTTTTTAGACCTTGTCCCAATGGTAGGGGTTTTTCCCTTCTTTTTATTCATAGGAACCAATCCTAACCCTTATGGTGATTTCTTATTTCTCACAAGCCACATTTTCATGGTGGATAATTGTTTAGCTGAGGCAGGAAAGAGCTTACTGAATTTGAAGAAGAAGGATGCCCCATGCTGGAAGAAGGGAGCAAATGAGAGTAGCGGGTAATGAGATGGGGTGAGTGGGCAGGGCCAGGCCACACAAAGACTCGTGAACCTTGGGAAGGAGTGGATTTTATTTTAAGCACATCAAGAAGCCATTCAAGTGTGTTGAGCAGAAGAGCAACATGCTCTGACACTTTTACAGAGTCTGCTGCTATCGTGGAGAGCCTGGACTAGAAAGAAGCAGGAGTAGAAGCCAGTAGACCGGTTGGGAGGTTGTTAGACCTTCTATGTGTGTGGGAGCGAGGCAGAGAAGGAGGGACACGTGGATGAAGCTCAAAGCATGGCATTTTAAGAGAGGCAGGAATAATGGTCTGAAGTTCAGAGGTCACTTGTTTCTGAGCTCTGCTGGATGGGGGAGACACAATCACCTTCATGTGAGGAAGTTTCAGGGAACTTGGAGTCTTCTGGTGAGACCTAGGTTTCAGTTGGGACAAGGAAATGTAGAGGGACTCCTCCGAGCACACAAGGTTGAGAGGATGTAGGGGTATTTGCTTATCACCGAATGGGAATTTCAAAAGACACAGTGGAAGGTGCAGGAAGGAGAGGGTGGGGTGAGGTCACGTCTGGTCCCGCAGTGTCCAGGAATGGCTGGGGACTGAATGTCCTGCTGTTAACAGATGACTGGAGACGTTTGCACTTTTGCTGGGGACTGGGATCAGCAGGATGTCAGGAATGGTGGAACATGTTTTCATTAAATCTTAGAAGAAAGAGAGCATTTGTTTTTGGTGTGGCAGTCTTAGGTGAAAGCTCTTTTGAGAAAACAGTTCCTTTAAGGTGCATTTCTTGGAAATACTATATTATCAAGAATGGAATCTCCATCTCACAAACTCCTCTGATTTCAAATGCACGTTTGTGTAGCTGAAATGACTGTGACAGTAAGTGTAAAGATGTTTGCTTTTGCTTAAATTTAGTAACTTCTTGTCCCTGTCCTACCCCAGTGCTATCAACCAGAAATCTGAACAGCAAACACTATTAGCAAGTATGTCATTTACCTTTAACCTGTCCAGTCCGAAGGAAAGACGGGCATCCCCATACTAGTGTTGTGTGCAGTGCTAAGCTCTGGATGCCTGCAGAGAGAGCCTCTGCAAATTGCCCCGACCTCACAAGCCCTCTTCTAAACCTTGAGTGAGTGTGGCATTGGTGAGGTACAGATCACGGTGTGCCAGGGTAGGATTATGGAGTGCACATGCCAGTCCTTGTGCTTAGTATTCTCACTAGAACCCTCCATGCCAGGTCAGTGCCAAAAATCAGGATGCTCTAGCTAGTTTAGCTCAGTGGATAGAGCGTCGGCTTGTAGACTGCAGGGTCCTGGATTTGATTCTGGTCAGGGGCACCTGCCCCAGTTGCGAGCTCGGTCCTCTGTAAGGGGGTGTGCAGGAGGCAGCCAATCAGTGATTCTCATCATTGATGTTTCTATCTCTCTCTCTTCCTTTCTGAAATAAATAAAAATATATCTATTTTTAAAATCAGGAAAGAGTTTAGTAAAAACCCAAAGATTTGTTTTGGCAAGTGAGTTTAAAACCTTTTCGAACAGATAACCTGAGGGACTTCAAATCTATGTTTTTTCAGCTAGCCACACTTGAGCAGATCTTATTTCAGAAACAGCTGCTTCTGTTTTGAAATTAATGTATTTCAGATCTATGCTGAGGATGTCATTTACTATTAAAGTGTGGTTTGAGTCAGCAGAACACTGTAGAGATGGCTTTGCAGGGTCCTAGCTCTGTTTTCCTTCCATAATTTTTATAGCTAATATGCTTGTTTTTGTCAGATTTTAAAAATATATTACCACTGTGGACAAGACGTCCAGCTGTGCTCTTGTGTTGGCCCTGTAGAAACAACGTTGCAGTCTAAATATAGCTGCCAGAGGAGATGATCCAGATAATCCAGGAAGCAGCCTAGAAGCCAGCGGGGTTCTCAAGGGCCAGGCAGCACCACAGTCTGCAGGGGAAGGAGGGAGGCGAAGAAATGATTTTGGCGTAGTCATCAGTTGGGAGCCAGGGCAGGTAAAGGGACAGTTGGCCCTCAGCAGGCTAAGCAGCTGTAGCACAAGCTAACATTTAGATGTTGAAGTATTTCGATCTGCAACAAAAGCCTGGGCCATACTGCCCAAGCAGCTCCGCGTATGTCTGATCCTGGGCCATAGAGCCAGGCAAGTCCCTATTGCATCTGTTGCCATCTTGAGGAAACACTGTGCTCGACGCTCCAGACATTCTCAGGGGCAATCTTGCTTTTTTCCTTGGTTTTGAAGCACATATTCTGCAGTAGGTTGCCTAAATCTGCGGTTTCCCTTTCCTCACAACTTACCTCACTCTGGAAACACCTGATGTCTAGATACATCCCCACCACTGTGCTGTATAGGACACCATTGCCAGAAAGAGCAAACACATGGGCCTCTTCCCCATCGGTGTTCTCTTCTTCCCTGTAATGTCACCAGTACCCATCACCTCTCTGCTGGAAACCCAGCCATCTATTAGCTGCTTTTACTTTCTCATTTTGGCTTCTGAAATACTATATTATCTTCATTATCCTCATACTTTTCTCACTGTTACTTCTCTGTCGCCTTTCAGGTATCTTCTTTTGCCTCAACCCCTTAAATTTGGATGTTCAAGATTATCTTTGATTCTGCTATCTTTGTCTACATTATTTTTAGGAGATTATCAACTGGCAATAGATTGCAATTGCCATATGGCCAAGGTCCATTTCTGTTCTATTCATTATTATGTCCCCAGCACTTAGTAACCTGTCTGTGTGTGTGTGTTTCTGTGTGATTTCCACGGCCTTTTCTGCTTGAGTTGATGCACCTGAGATTAAGAATAGGCCTCTTGACAATGAAGTAGCGTGTCTGTCCTGAGCTTCCTATCAGGCACTGCTATGTGGAATAGCAAAGGGGCATCAAGAAGCCCAGCAGATGGTGGCGTTGCTTAGGAGCTTGCCTGCCAGGCAGGAGGACGAGACATGGGCCTAAAAGGAGGAGTCATGTGTTGGGTCCATCGGCAGCACAGCTGGGCAGCTCTTGAGCTGAATCTGGTCCTCAGGCTTGTTTTGTTTATTCTACCAAGTATTTTTAAAGAAACTGCATTAGTTGCCAAAACTGATAACTCAGGAGCTTTCACATAAAAATTTCACTTGTCAGCTTTCCAGATCGGGCAACATGGGGGATAGTGAGCTGGCTCTACAGAGCAGCCAACCCTGCGCAGGCCCCATGCTCCCTGGTTCTCTGTGGTCCCCACTCCCCGCTGTGTTGTGCTCGACCCACACCCCGTGTTTATGCTACTTCCTGGTGTTTGTGACCTTTACAGTGCAGTCAGGGTGCCACATAATTAGGACAGGACAGGAAATATTACAGGTTTTCAGAAGGAACAGAGGTCACTTTGGAGAGCACAGAATAGTGGAAAGTATAGAGGCTTTAGAGCTCGGCAAATATAAGCTCGAGTTCTAGCCCTGCCCGCCTCCTGCCTTGGAAATGTGCTTTCCCTCCAGCTCCCTTGGCTTAAGAAAAATGGATTGTAGTGAGGATTAGAAATAATGTATATATAGTGTGTTAACATGCCTGGCACCTGAGCAGCACACATCATGGTTAATCCTGTCCAAAAAGTCCAGCAGGTCCCTTGGTTTAAGTACCTGGAAATTGTTATGAAAAGAAGCCTGAGAGGGAAAAACTCACCTCCAAGATATAAATTCCCCCCCTTTTTTTTTTAAACTAAAAGGAAATGCAGTTGTATATTTAACTTTCTTCATGATAGGAAAAGACTTTCTAAGCACAAAAACTGGAGGAGAGCCAAAGAAAGGTCACTAGAGTGGACTCTAAAAGTTCTGGGGCTACTCTGTGTTAAATATGATAAACAGAAGGCAAGTAGCAAATGAGTATGACAGACAAAGTCAAAATAACTATCTGCGCTTACAGATCAATAAGAAAAAGGTTAACATCTTGTGGAACAATGCACAAAAACATGAGCAGAGAGTTCACAGCAGAAGTGCAAACAGCAAATAGGCATGTGAGAAATTGTTGAACTGGGTTATTAATTAAAGGGTTCTGAGAATAAGTTGCCATTTATCCCTAAGTTTTTTCATCAAAGACAGTTAATAATGTTCAGTATTAGTGATATGGCCAGAAGGCAGACACTATTATACTTTCTTGATGGGATCATTCATTGCCACAACCTTCTTAAGAAGGAAGCCTGATGGTATAACTCAAATTGCTTCAAGTTCATGCCCTTGGATCCAGCAATTCCATTTTAAGAATATATTCTAGAAATAGACTCAGAAATGTTTTTGCAGTAGTTTTTTCTTTCTCTTTCCTTTTTAGCAGTACTTGTATATGAAAATCTCAGTCTCCAAACATGTGTACCTCACTGCTATATCCTTACCATAAGCACACTGCCTAATAAACAGGTGGTAAAATATATTTGTGAGATTAAAGAAGGAAGGATATGTTCAGACAAAGGAATATCATATGGCCATATTTTTGAAATACGTATATTTAAGACATAGGAAAATGCTCACAATATATTGTTAAAATGTAGAGTACACAGTTGTGGAATAATGTAAAATAATCTATAGACTATTTCTCTACATATGTTGTATGAATTCTGGATGGTAGGATTAAAGGTGATTTTTATATTTCTTGGTGCTTTTCCTTAGTCATTCAGCACTTGTTGATGTATGTGATGATTGGCTCTGAGCATATTTTGAAAGGCAAGACAACACAGGCCTCCCATCATGGAGTTTATCAGAGTAGGAAGGCAGACATTGAACAGGCAAATTACAAGTGCATCATTTACTTTGGTAAGCTTATGTTAATTTTATAGTAAAAAGAAAATCTATGCCAGCAGTGATTTTTCAGGCATTGATGGTTGGTTGTAATCTGTAAGACACTTTTTAGGACAAGGAAAGATAATTATGTGAAAAAATTGACACAGAGCTCATATAGTGTGAAGTTACCTTTCCAGTGAAGAGAATAATGTTTAGATTTCCTGTCTGTTGGGTGGTTAGTAATGACATAATAAATACATCCAGACACTTTTTCCTAAATAGCATTTTTCTAAAGGAAACTGAAAAGGCTCATGTCCTGGTGAGGTGGAGATGAGAGTTGGGGAATTTTGGAAGCCTTACTTCCCTTGGAAGTTATGGTTCAACATTCAAATGAACTATGGTTGGGAAGGAGGGAGAATGTTGATCTCTGCTAATATACAATACATATTTTCTCTTTCCCATCTACTTGTGGGTTTCGCATGTGTGGAAAACCGAGACCAGGACCAATACAACCTACCCTGTAGACTGATTGTGGCCCTAAAAGCTGCTTTTAACTGGAATCAGGGATGGAAAGTTTTATCCTAAGCCATGGTTTTTTAGGGCTGTGTTGTGTTGTGTTTTGAAGGAAGACCTGATTGAATTGGAAGGGCTACAGAGGTGTGTTTTGGTAACGTGACCCTGCTTAATGCCTGTGAATACGCTCCTCTCAACAGTCCGGCTGTGCTTCCACCACTGCTCTGCCCGTTTACCAGCCCAGCGCGCAGCACAGCCACCTGGGCTCCTCTGGCCTTCTATCTGCTTCCTAAGTGGGAAGTCTCTGTGCGTCTTGGTTAAGTTCAACAGTGGCATGTCGGTCTGCTACCTCTGGCCATTTGTGAGCTCCGTATTGCCCTGGTGGAATTCTTTGCCCCTTTTCTATCTCTTGCAAATCAGGAACACATTTTCTAAGCCAGAGGTATTGGAAGGAACAAATAACAAACCCCCAGGTATTGGTGTCACCTTTCATAGTGGGTGCAGTGTGTTGCTCTTTCCTTTGGGGACTTACTAGAGTAGCTCCCTCCCCCGTGCAGGCTCACCCCCTTCCACTTTTTGGCCCAACTAATGGTTACACTGGATGAAATTTGTTCATACTAACCTGAGGCCTTCTCTCATTTGAAAAGTTCAGATCTTAGGAGCATTAAGGGAAATGTAGATCAGATGAGCATCACTTTCCATTAGCGCTGGTATTTCCCTCTTGCAATTGGAATTCTCTTTCATTGGCTAGGCTTATTCCTGCTTCATGTTTCCAGGTAGAATTCCAGTGCTCACCTCTTCTCTTCCACTGGCCCGGCACCCCTCCCCCGCTATATCGTTTTAAATGTTATACGAGATCTTCATCTCAGGATTGTCTTCAAGTTGTGGTTGAGCGTCTTTCCTCTCTGCTTCATTTCCCTCTCCTGTCCTCGTGTCTGTGCTTGGTAGATTAAGACCTGTGGTGCTCCCAGATTATGAAGAGGGCAGCAGGTCTGCCTTTCACTGTGCGAACCTTGGTCTAGTAACTGACTCTCCAGCCTAGGTCACAGGGCTTGGGGCCTTCTAATCTCCTGGACAGCGAACTCCCTCCTGATACCTTCTCTCCAGTAGGACATCATGCCCTCCGTCTGGAACACCTATTTCAGAGAGACCTTTTGTTTTTTTGAGATGGAGCCTTTCTGAGAAGGACAAGGTCACCTTCCCACTGCTCTCTGGTTGGCCGAGGGGGTCAGAGGTCAATGCTTTGGTGCATACATACTACTGGAAGAAAAGAGGTGGCAGACACCATTAAAATCAATCAAACATTGTTTCGTACATTCTGCCTATAAAAATTATGAGTTTGCTTGCACGGTCTCCGCCAAGGGTTGGGGCCTGGAACTTAGACTGTTTATTCTCGTTCATTATTGTTTTGATTTTGATTTTCCTGGGGGAAGTCATTATAAACTGTTATGTTCTCAGAAGCACCCCTGCAATAATAAGCATAAACACGGTATTGCAGCGAAATCAATCCTGCACTAACCCAGAGGTAGTAGTTCCTTGCACCAGTGAAGCAGAGGAATGAGTGGATCAGCTCGGAAGAGAGATGAAGAAATCAGGAAGTGCGAGTTTGTCCCAGCCTCAACTCCGCAAGCAGGGAAGTTGTGCAATGCACCCCATCAGCTGTGTCGGAGGAGCAACACCACCTGTCGGCTGCTTCGCAGGCTGTGCCGTGTTGCTTCATTGTGATACTGGCCATGCCTGCGCTTTCTGGAAGACAGGGCAATGTAAAATGCCAGGCGCCTGTGTCCCGAGTGTTCAGGAATCGTGGCCCACTTTCCAGGGCTTAAACAGCAAGTCTCAATTTGCTATGCTTTCTGGTTGAGCCAGAGCTCACTTCTCTGAGAAAACCTCGCTGTTGACTGTTCTGGGAAGAAACAGGAATATGTTGCCAAAACACCAAAGGACTAGTTTTATCATAGGTACTGATTAGTGAATTAGCATAAATTGTGGATGATGATCAGAACTCATCATACCATGTCTTGTTTAGAAACCCATCCTCCCATGCTTCGTTAAACACAGTGAACACCATAAAGCAGACATAAAGAGTTCTTGGATAGATGAATTGTAATTCCTTCGTGCGTCAGAATGGGCTCTTCTGCATTTTGGATGCTGATAATAATAACAATAGCTAGCACTTACGATGACTCGCTTTGTGCTGGTCTGCAAGTGATTGCCACACATGCATCAGTGGAGGCTCCTGACAGCCCTGTGACTAATGTGGCAGGTGCTGTCATCATCCCCGCAGTACAGAGAGGGGAAATGCATGGCCTACGGCCAAGCTGCTGCCAAGTGACAGCCATTCACTGACCCTGCAGTGTGGCTGGGGAGGCACCCGTTTCCTTGACCAGAGTTGTGTTGCTGCATCTTGATCACACCAGCACAAACTTCAGTGCAGTGAATGCTGTTTTCTAGGAAGAGAATGGAGACTACACATATGTGGAAAGAGTGAAGATACCCTTGGATCATGGAACCTTGCTAATCATGGAAGGAGCTACGCAGGCTGACTGGCAGGTGAGAGCGTGCAAGTAACGTGGATTCGCTCCTGTGGAGGCAGTGTCGTCCTGCCTGGCTTACAGTAATACATTTCTGTAAACATAGTGCAGAGCAAGTTGCTTTTATAATTGCCCAGGAGTTTTGATGCCACTGATAGTCAAACCGGACCTCTATAGTGGCAGCGTCCATAAAACTTTGTGCAGTGAAAGGAATGTTTCATATCTGTGCAGCCCAGTATTCTGGCCACTAGACACTCGTGACTGTGGGTTTCCTGAAATATGGCTAGTATACAGAAAAGCTGAGCCTCAATTTAAATAAATTGAAGTAGCTTCAGGTATCTAGTGACCGACATATTGAGCTGTGTAGGTCCACAGCTCAGGCCAGGCCATCTTAAGGGGAGGTCATTTTTTTAAAAAAAAAATGTCTTTCTTGATATCAAGGAAAGTAAGGGAGAGGGAGGAAGAGAGAGAAACGTTGATGAGAGCTAAACATCCATCTGCTGCCTCGTGCACAGCCCTTGCTTGGGATTGAGCTTGCAACTCTGGCATGTGCCCTGACCTGGAAATGAACTGGAGACCTGGTGCTTTAGATAACACTCAACCACTAAGCACACCAGCAAGGGCAGGTCATTGTTATGTTGTGCAAATTAGTGTGAGAACACTTAGCATAAGAGCAGAATCCCACATCTTTCTTTGGTCTCAACCATTTATTCGTGTTCTTATGAGATTCAGAAACATGGCAGGAGGCTTAGCGGAAGAGCAAGCATTAGAAAAGACAAAACCATTGCACTATGAGGGTGCTGGCATCTGATAGTGCGGGGGGCGGGGGGTTGTTTCAGAGAAGGAGACCTTTCTCCACAAGACTCTAAACATCTAACACTGCTCACTTAAGGGCACATAAAATCGAGATGTGTGTATGTGCTTATAAATAAGTTCCAAATGGCTTTGAAATAAAAATGTGCGTGTGTTTATGTCAAAGTTATTTCTATCTCCATTTAGCATCGGGTGCCCAAAGAATACCACTCTAGAGCGCAGAGAATAAACCTGACCTTTCGGACAGTCTATCCAGACCCGAGAGGCGCGCACCAGTGATGGGAAATCTTTGAGAGAGAATCCGTGCCGAGGCTGAGCAACCCTTCCACCGTGAAGAAACTTGGAGAGGCTGGCCCAGCTGATCTCCCCGATGGCTGTTTGGAAGACAAGGGCGTACTGACTTCCCAGCTCAGAGCCCTGTTTACCAGCCAGCAGTTCACATCCATAAAATGTTTACTATGGGAACAGTAATCCCTAATCACATCTTGAAAGCACATATTTTGTTTAGGCAAATTAAAAACCCCTATGGCTGTGCCCACGGATGATTCTTCTGTCCATAAACAGTTTTTCTCCTGCCCTCCCTTGCTCCATTTAAAAAAAATGTGAATGGCCTCTGCTCTGGTGTAAATGCACACGTGTTTGCTCCTCGTGACTAAATTTAGTGGCGATATAAATGTGCGTCAGGGACTCTGGAGCCGTCCGTAGGCAGACAGCTGCAGAAACCCAAACAGACGTGCTCACAGAGCCTAGCTGAAGTCGGCCTTGACTCCTTAGCGGTGTGGCTCGTGTGCTGTTGGATGGAAAGCTGCGTGTTCTGGGGCCTGTATTTAACGGCCGGTCCTCGCGGGACACCCCAGACAGATTACGGCCGGGAATAAAGGTGAAGGCAGTGTTCGCTAGGCTGCCATCTTTAAGCCGCCACCCGGACTACTTGTAATACAAGAGAAAACTGTCCCCTCAGAGGGAGGAATACTTGCCTGATGTCATGAGAAATTTGGGCTCAACAGCAGCAAATGCTCTGCTAGTGGCAGCTGTTCCACATAAATTAGTTTCCCCTGGAGCATGACTTGAATCATTTAAGCCCAAACCAGACAGAAGCTGGAGCAGCCCCGCAGAGAACAGACTCGGTTACCTAATGGTTCTCTCCGTTGAGATTCCAGTGGCCCTGTGACTAAGACTGTCTTCCGACTCAGTGTTCCCTTAGAGCCAAGTTCCCGGGACTCAAGGCTTAGTTCATGATGTCACTGAGGTTCCCCAAACACAACAACGTGGCTGCCCTTATTGCACCATGAAACCATGTGGTCTTGACCTCTTGAGTTAGGCAGTGTGCCAGATTAATTCCAAACCAAGATAAGAAAAAGAGAAAGAAAATAGATGAAAATAGCGCAGGAGCGTTAGAGCTTCCCTAGCTGCCTGTGGGGAAGATTTACAGAGCCTCCTTGCTTTTGAGCTTGTTTCCATCTGGTGCGATAAGGCTGATGGTCCCACAATCAGGACAAAAGTGCCGGAGGCTGGGCAGGCTCCCCTCCACCCCCACCCCCCCAGCTCCAGCTCCAAGCTCCAAGCTCCGGTGTAGCACCACGCCTGGCCAGGCAGCTCTGATGGGCTCTCCCGCAAGCTCCTGGCTTCTTGCATTGGAGTCCCTCCATATTTCCTGTTAATGCTGTTACCTGAGTACAGCTCCTTTCTCTGAGAAATTCTAAACGCTTCACAAAATCTGACCATCATACTAAGCCTTTCTATGAGGGAGGTACAGATCACCTTAAAAACAAAGCCTCTCCTTAATCCCCAGCTTTTCTCCTATTAAAACAAAACCTGGCCAGGGTGGTAGAGTCTGCTTCAGTTATGAGTTTGACACCTGACACGGGGAAATTCCTCTTCCATTCCCAGACATGAAGGGACTGGCAGATGGTCCCACGTCTTACAGCATCCCTCCTAATGTAGGGCCTGACCTCCCCTGCGTCAGCTGCAGATCTGACCTCTTCACTCATCACAGCCCTGTCTGCCAGGGAGGCAAGTGTTGGCTTTCTTCAGCTGAGAGCTGCCTGAGGTTTTATTTCCTGCTGCCCATGCCAGAACTGCCATTTCCCAACCACGAAAATAGTGTCCTTCCTGAACCATACAGGAGGGACTCGCCATAGAGTCCTAGGGTTTAGGACGAGCCAGGAGTTCAGACCCTGGCAGGGGCAGCCCTGCTCAGTGGCTGCACTGCCCGCTGGGCTCTGCGGGTGGTAGATCTTCCCTGGGATTAGGAATGAAGCTGTTCTACTAACATTCCTGGTAAAGCAGAGGAAGCAAATATGATAGCTGTAGCATAAGGGAAAATACAGGTTTCAATTTTTAGCTGCCCTTTATTTGAGCTTTAATATCCTGCCACACGCTGTCCTAGGAGCATTTTATACAGTCCCTAGTCTTCTTCATAGCCCTGCAAGAAAGATGCTGTTACCATGACAGAGACCAAGCCGCTGAGTCTCTAAGAGCTTAAGAAATTTAACAGGACTTAGAGATGGCAGGACCAGAATTCAAACCTCAGGCCAGCCCCTAAACTGTGCTTTTGCATCTTCCTTAATGAATTTAGGCAAAGTGGTCTGCTCAGCATCCCTGGGCCCTGAGCTCAGGGCTTACTCATGCAGAACTGGTAACCCAGCCATCCCATACCTGCTGGCAAGGCTGGTGGCTCAGCAGCCCTGTAGCTGCTGGTAGAGCTGATGACCAAGCCACCTTGTTTGTCCTCTGGCTTTCCTGTGCATCAGGGCAGCATCTGTAACTCCTCCCATTCAACTTGGCATCTCCTCATTAGAAGAACCTAACGGATGAGTCATTGGCCATTTTACTGGGGAAGCTCATTTGGGAGGAAAGAATCCAGTTTCTGGCAAGTTAGACAAGTTCTCATCCACCCTCCCTGGCAATGTCTAAGAAACTTTTCGAGGTAGATGAGTGGTCCTTCCTCCATTCTTTCCTGGGAATACATTTGGAGACTGAATGATGCTTAAACTCGGCATCAGGCTTCTTCACAGAACCAGTCAGCAGACAGCCCAGAGGAATGGTTGCCTCGAAGCGCAGGTCAGAACGTGTGCCTGGCATCAGAGAATATCCTCAGTATGGGAATAGGGCCCGCTGGCTAGGTGGCCTCTGAGATTCCTAATAAATGTCCTCGTGGCACTCCCTCCTACTGCCTCCATGGCTGATGCGACCCTGCCCTGGTGTGTGGCAA